>JAJLZC010000026.1:0-146038 GCA_030572015.1 Yamadazyma kitorensis | reverse complement strand
TGAAATCGGTACTAAAAGGAGAAAGGCAAGAATTAATTTACAAAACCACGAATCATTCAAAGGGGATACATCAGAATTGACTGAAAATGCAATGGAAAGAATGTTGTACGCTGAAGAAAGGTTCATTCGTGGTGGTAGATCGACTGAAAATGATGAAGAAGGTGACCAAGATTTGATAAAAGATGTATCCATTGCCACTGGCAATGATATTACTAATGATTCTGACATTAATACTAGTAAGAACCTCACAGTTGATGAAGATGATCTAAGTGAAGCTTCCACAAATGATTTTAACCCAGTCAATTTGATTTTTAAACCAAAGAAGAAAATCATTGACATCGACATAGCAGCTCATGATGAGTCAATCAAAAGCCATTTACATGAATTATCCTCGATCGACTATGAGAATTATCCGTTGTTTATCAAAGACAACAAATTACCAATCGATCAAGACAAACAATATATCATTGATAATTTGAATACCTTGAATTGGCTCAAGATTCCTATCTTTCTCGATGCTTGGAATGCCCATGATGGCATCGTGGCAAGAAGAGGGCCTGTGACCAACCCCAAGGGTACTGCTTCCATTGCGTTATGGACATCGATATTGAGAGACCACTTAGATCAGTAGACCCACCTCCACAAGCAACTATAAAGCAAACCAAAAGGCAACCCCAAACATATTCAAAACAAAACAAAATTGGTCAAAAAAAAAACAGAATTCAGTCAAATATGGCAGGGAAGACGTAGAAGGTCCTCCGCCACCTCCACTTCCCCCCAACTTTACTCTCTGGCCCACCTTCTGTCCATTTATAGATCTTATAGACCTTAGATTCGAATGCAAAATTAACTTTGTCGCACTACAAAAACTAAGTTTCATAGCAAACCTGGAAGAACGAGGGATTGAAACGAAAGGTAGCTATGTTTAGGGCCATACTAAGGAAACAATACGTAGGAGCTCTACGGATACCAACAAGAAGTCATGGGGCATACACAAATGCGTTTAAGTATGGAATAATTGGGTTCAGTTCGTACCAAATCTATAACAATAAGTCGACTATCATCAATGAGGTCCATGCTATAGATACGTCCAAACACGATTTGACTATTAATAACGATGCTGAAACGTTTGAACTGGGGCTTTATATCGCATCCCAAGATGAAGAGACCGACCAATATTATGATTATAGACACTCAAGGCTAAACTCAACCAATATATTGAAGCGAATATGGTACTATATAAACTTCAAAGTTGTTGATTACTTGATAGATCCATTAATTACATTTACCCGATTCATAGAACTAAGTTGTATATTGGCACCGTTGATATTATCCTACCCTATATGTTTATTTGGCCGTAAGTCCCAAACTGGATCGAAATTATGGTATAAATATGTTAGATGGTCCGCTGAAATTGCGGGAGCTTCATTCATCAAATTAGGTCAATGGGCGGCTACCAGAACAGACTTGCTTCCAAAAGAAATGTGTGAAGAATTCAACAATTTACACTCGAATGCAAAAGCTCATTCGATCCATCAAACCAAAAAAATCGTTTGTCAAAGTTTTGGGAAAGGTAATTTGAAATTTAATGAAATTTTTGAGGAATTCGATGAAACTCCAATTGGAGTTGGGGCAATTGCTCAAGTTTACTTAGCAAAATTGAATGAAAACTTCATTAATAGAGTAAGTGAAGAAGAAGAGAATTTAGAACTGAAATTAAGATTCAAAGATAATTCAAATTCAAATTCAAATTACAATTCAATAATTGAAAAGTTTGTAATTACCAAAGATTCACTAAATTCCAATCAAAGAGTTGCAATTAAGGTTTTACATCCGAATGTTGAAGTCAAAATCAATAGAGATTTAAAGTTAATGAAATTTTTTGCTAATTTAATCAATTATATTCCTACAATGGAATGGTTATCATTACCAGATGAAGTTGATCAGTTTTCAGTATTGATGAAATTACAATTGGATTTAAGAATTGAAGGTTTGAATTTAGCCAAATTTAGATATAATTTTAAAAATAATAGTGATATCCATTTCCCAAAGCCCTATTTAAACTTTTCAACTAGAAACGTATTAGTGGAAGAATATATGGAAGCTATCCCATTAGAGAAAATTCTATCAATCAGTAAAAATTTTGGTAAGAATTTATCAAAAGAAATCAGTGATAAAGGATTAGATTCGTTTTTAAAAATGTTGATCTTAGATAATTTTATTCATGCTGATTTACATCCTGGGAATATGATGGTTAGGTTCTATAAAAATGAGTTGTATAAACATGAAAAAGAATACAAGATAGTTAAAACTAGTAATGAAGATGATACGAATCGAATCACCAATGAATTGATGAATTTACCCAATGATGAAAAGTTATGGTGTGAAAAATTAGGGAAATTATATAACGAAGGATATCATGCCGAAATATGTTTTCTTGATGTTGGAATTGTAACTGAGTTGAATAAGACCGATCGAATCAATTTCATTGATTTATTCAAAGCATTATCAGAGTTTGATGGATTCAAAGCAGGAGAATTAATGATTGAAAGATCTAGAACCCCAAATACAGCCATTGATAAAGAAGTGTTTGCTTTAAAGGTTGAAAAATTGGTTGAAAGAATGAAACAAAGGACTTTTGCGTTAGGAAACTTAAGTATTGGAGACTTATTAGATCAAGTCTTGACCATGGTTAGAAAACATCATGTTAGAATGGAAGGAGACTTTATTAGTATAGTGGTTGCTATTTTATTATTGGAAGGAATTGGTAGACAATTAGACCCTAATTTGGATTTGTTTGCAAGGTTCGTATATGCATTTATTTTTGACTTTGATGTTCAATACTAGTTAACAGTTTACTAACAAATGTTTCTAAAGTTCTTTACCAGTATTAAGAAAGTTGGGTGTACTGAAAGAAGGTAGAGATATTCTTAGAAATGAAAATTCTTTAAGCATGATGAAAGTCTGGTTGGCTTTGGAAGTCAGACAGTTTATCCATGCTTCCATCCAAGACGTATGTATCCAATTTATTGGCTTGTGCTTCACAATCGCTCACAAGCCTAGGACTATCGGGCAAGCATTCGCAGCGGTCGAACCATCCGATGCATTCGAACCGTTCAATGCATTCGTTTCCCTCAAGCATACTAACCATCCTATAGATCAATATCTTGGTGAAGTCCGACATGTTGAGTCCCAACGTATGAACTCTTATATAAACTATCCACAGCCCTCCTACTCCACAAGATCTCTAACAATCTCTTCGTGCGAACTAAAATCCTTTTTTCCATTGTTGTACAAAGGGAGATTGTTTGAAGTTGGTTCAGTATAACTAACTGATTGATAGAGACATTACGGGCGCTTAGGGTGCTAGAGGTGCTAACGATACAAGGAAAAACAGAGGACGGCCCCTGCGGTGCTTATACATCTATAGCTGCGTCCAATCACAAACTAATCTGGGAACAGCTCTTTGCAAGCCAGCGCTGTATCACTGAGTAATTGTCCAGTGTTAGGAACAGCAACAGCAAGAAACATGACAGAAAAGGCGGGTACCATCGCTGCAGCCATGGCGGAAGTACCAGAGGCACCGGTGGCAGATGGTGGAAACGGAAAGAAACAACAAGAGCCTGATCTAGACTCCAAATACTGGACTAACGGCTTTGAACCTCCCTACACTGCATTCAAATATCATCCAAGCTCGAAATTGACTAATAGATTAAGTCTAAATAAGAACGATGGATCATTTTTCAAACCCATGGCTGTATTTGAACCAGTAGGACACTCTACTTTGCCTACTTCCCAACATTCCAATGTAATATATGATGCCAAACATGAACGTGAAGCAAAACTAACTGGCTTATTATATCCAGCTTCAAATGGAACTCAAGCTTTTTCAGGCCAATTTTCAATACCTAAAGTAGCTTTGAATGCCCCATCCAGAAATAATTCAAGTGAAGTGATAAACCATTTTCAAAACGATATTTGTAGATTAGCTTATCAAAATCATTATTCTCATGATGAAGTTGTATATACTTTTGGTGGGTTATATAATAATGAGTTTTCATGCTTTAGTAAATTAGGTTTACCTGCTGATATTGATATTAATAAAGTATCGGTTCACCTACCAATTGATTTACCTCCATTCATTGACCGGAATATTTTAATGAGTCCTTATTTGACTCAGAATAAACACTTGTATTATTTCAATCCTGAAAGAGGTACCATTACTTTATTGGATTCATTTGCTTCTAATATGCCTTTCCATTTAAATAATTGTACTTTTACTAAAATAAGTTCAAGGCATGCTTTCATTTACGGTGGTTTTGAATTAAGAATTATCGATGTGTCATATAATGAATTAATAGATCGATGGATAATTAAAAAAGATATTATATTAAATAAAGATGGTTATGTAATGGATGTTGAAACTTTGAAATTTGTTAAAATTAATTTAAATAAACATCCAGATAATGAACAAGTTGAAGATACGAATTTTGAAATCGGAAGATTAGGTAATGGTATAATATCCAATGTTTATGAAAAGGTCGTGCTTGAAGATACCGTTTCAAGTTTTAGAGTTTCAACCCCTTCAAATACTTATATGGATACTGCTCATTATAGTCCATATATTCCAGTAAGCTCAAATCAGAATAATTCAACCTCGAATGCTAATCATACATCTAATACAAATACAAATTCTACAAATGGTTTGAATAATAATAAATCACCAGTGACAAGTCCACTAATGAAATCAAAATCAATCAATAGCAACTTTAGCAAGACTGTTATTAATACAAAACATTATTTGAATTCAGAACCATCCACACCGATTTCAACTTCAAGTTCACCAAGCTATTTTAAAGCTCACATTAGTAAAACTACAACAAATTCATCAAATGATTCATCAAAAATTCAAAAATCTAAAAGTTTAAGTTCTAGAGAATCAAGAAAGGATAAACCTCATATCCCAGTTGCTAAAAAATTCAAAGAGAAAGTTTTGGGTGGTGGTTCAACTTCTCCAGCACCAGGACCTAGACAATCTCTGCCATTACCAGATCACCAATCGAATAATCTATTATCCAGTTACTCAAACCAAGTTAAACAACATCGATCAAACTCCGGTTCTTTGAATAGTAGACCGGTTTCTCCAATTCCTCAAAGTGCAGCACCAAGACCTACTATTCAGTTTATGAAAGACGAAGAGGTTTATGATAATATTGATCATGAAGATTATGATATTTCAAATGACCATAATGATAACGATAATGATAATGAATCAACATGTGATTGCGATGAAGGAAAGCTTTGTGACCATCATAAGCTTGAAAATATTAAAAGGCAAGCTAATGATGTTTATGGAGATGCAGTTATTAAACCGGATGAGGCTTTAATTAGTATATTTATCTTTGGAGGATTCATTGAACAATATGATTCAATTAAAAACATTAAAACTTTTAAAGCTACCAACGATTTTTTAAGAATTGATTTGATTTGTCAAGGGGAGTTTTATGCTAAAAATTTAAAAACTGAAGCCAATATTTATAAGATAAACCAAGCAACTGAAAATAGACCCGATAAAAGGGGTTATTTTGCGAGTACCTTGATTGAATATAATAATGATTTTGAAGAAGATTGTGATTGGAATAATTTAACTCCAAATCGGCCATTTTCACCTTCATCAACATTTGAAGAAGAGTCTTCAAATTCATCCATTCAAACTTCAAATAGTAGGCATCCATCTAAAACTATAAAAATCACTTCACCTGATGAATTCTTCACAAAAAGAGCATTACTTGTTCAAGGAGGGTGTGATGAAAATGGTAAAGTTTATAGTGATTTAAGATTATTCAAATTTAGTAGTTTTGAATGGGAAGAAATGTCCAGTTTTACATATGATTATTTTAATAGACCAATTCAACCTTATGAAGATGATTTGGATCCATTGATTAAAGATGAACAAATCAAAAACCCTGATTTAATAGAAGCAGAATTAAGATCTTGTCATCATAGTGCACTTTATTATAATAGATTTGGTAGAGAATTGGTTTTTTTCATTGGAGGGTTTAGAAACGATTACCTTCGATCATTTGATATCACCCCCTATCTGAGTGATAAGTTTGATGTTTCTAGATTAAGCAAGTTGAAAATTGCTGCTACAAACTTTGATGACTGTAGAATCTTAGTATATAACGTCAAGACTCAAACTTGGGGGTATATCAAATATTATTATGATTTACGTAAAAATATCACTGACGAAGCATTTGAAAGTCTAAAGAAAAATCAAGTATATGTTAATTCAAATGTATCTCATCATGGAGCTGGTATATCATTAAATGGTAGGATTTTAACCATATGTCAAGGTTTAATGACTGTTGTACCTCAAAAACAAAAAGATTTCGAAGATCTCCAAAAGAGTTCGCCTGGTTCATCAATGTTTCTTGGCTGTCATATTCAAATTACTTTCCCGTCATTATAGTGTTGTATAGTTTTTGTATATATTTATTAATGTACTGTAAGGGAGTGAATGTCTGGTGATTGTAGTGTCCCGCTTATTTTTCAAATTATTTTGACTTTAACACAACTCGATGAATATCATCGGGCATTGGAGAGCAGAAGTTGTAGCATTAAACATGTGTAATCAGACTGTCATTATATATATCATACGATTTTTTGTGGATTTTTGCTTGTTATTTATACCGTTTATTATACTTTTTTAAGTTTTTGTTAAAATTGCAGCAATCGACTTTTTGCAGCCGTTCTGTGGATATAAATCTGAGAGATGTGAAAACCACAAATTTGTTACAAATTTGCAACTATAAGATAAACAGATAAGATGTCAATCTTTAGTGGTGATATCACCACTATTGCCCCAACGTCTGTATTTCCAAGCAAAAAAGGTGAAACTGCAGTCAGTTCCATCGTCAAGCTGTCTCAACCAATCCACACCAATAATTTCTATACCAATTTATTATTGGACAACCATGACCAACCAGTATGGACAAATCCATACAAATTCACATTTTATAATAATGGTTGTAATATTTATTATCCACAGCAGCTGGATTTGGTTTTGGGTCCAGATCCAGTGAAATATTTCTTTTACCCTAATGGTATAAACCATTTGATATTTACATCGTCAGATTTCAATAATTCGAGTGTCAACTTTGAATTGAACCAACTAAGTAAGTTTTCAATCACTCCGAAATATCTGAATAGCTTAGGTTCTTTACAAACCCCTTTAGTTCAAGGCATGGGGCTAGCCACAGGGATATATTCCGGGTTGATACCTAAAATCACCTCATCCGTTGGATTCAAAAAGGTTGAAGGTGTTGTATGTCAGAACTCCAGCTTAAAGAAATATAAAATCACCTTAAATGATGATTCTACGTGGTCCATGTTTTTAAATCAAGATATTAAAATCAAATTCAATAGTAGTTCCATATTGTTTGCTAGCAATGGTGATGGTAATGTTTTAGTCCAAGTAGGTTATGGTACGTTCCAATACTATGATCAGATTGCAGGTTGTTACCCAACCGATATTCAATTGAGTGCTACAGAATCACAATATAGTTTGAATTATTCCATTAAGGGAAACTCTTTAACATCCAAGACTTTAATATATGCTCCAAATCATATGGTTATCAATTTTTCAAAAGAAACAAGTGGATCCAAGTCAGATATTGAAGCCAATTCATGTACTTTAGGTAGATTAATTGGGTGTATTACAAACAAATTAACAATGAACCAAAATTTACCAAAGATATCGTTTCAATACAAAAGTGAAGCTATCAATGATTCTATTAAGAATGATATTTTGACCCAAGCTAAATTGGATGTTAAGAATGATATCGATAGTGAAACTAATCTAGATTCAATGTATTACAGTGGGAAGATATTTGCCAAATATGCCAATTTATTATACATAGTTCATTATATATTAAAAGATCAAGGGTTAACCAATGAATTGATTAATAAATTGAAGTCAGCATATACAAGGTTTTATAAGAATCAACAACAATATCCATTATTTTATGATTCAAGTTACAAAGGAATCGTTAGTAGTGCAACAGACACCGGAGATTTTGGTAATGGCCATTATAATGACCATCATTTCCATTACGGGTATCATATTTATGCTGTAGCCATTATAGCCAAGGTAGATAAAGAAGTCAATGGAGACAGTGGCTTTATTAATAGCATCAAAGCTTGGGTAGAGTTGCTAATTATGGATATCTGCAACATAAATCAAGGTAATGCCAACTTCCCATTCATCAGAAATTTCGATTTTTACACTGGCCATTCTTGGGCTAAAGGTTTGTATAGCTCGGGAGATGGTAAAGATGAAGAAAGCTCAAGCGAAGATTACAATTGTTATTATGCAATCAAACTATATGCCGATGTTATGGGCTACACCAACTTGGCATTGTCAAGTAATTTGATATTATCAATCTTGAATTCAAGTTTCAATTCATATTTCTACTATCAAAACAACACAATTGAACCATCCCAATTTGTGTATAACAAAGTCAGTGGGATATTATTTGAAAACAAAATCGATCATACCACATACTTTGGCAATTATGAAAGTTATATTCATGGAATTCATATGATCCCATTGACACCAATGAGTTCATGGTTCAGAAGTCAAGAGTTCGTGAAGAGTGAATGGGACTTAATCAAAGATGATTTGACTCAAGACAACTTCATGTCTATTTGTATGTTGAACTATTCTTTGATCGATGGTAAGGGTGCATACGACTTTTTCAAGAATCATTGGGACTGGAAGTATGTAGATAGTGGGGTTACACTAACTTATTGTTTGTTTTATTGTGCCACCAATATGTGATGCATCGCACCGTTGGTGTCACCGCCACCTCTTTGTAAGATGAGAATACATAAATTTTGCAGCGTCTGATGGAAGGAGCCAATGGAAGATGTGGCAGAACTCATCTATAAGTACCTGGTCAAGCACGGGCAGCTACCGTATTTCTATCAGGCGAATGGGACGCGGCTGAAACGGGGAATAGACGGTGAAGACAGCGAAGCCCTGGGAGTGCCAGCAGGAGAACCAAGCTCCAGAGCAGCAAACGATGTCAGCAAGCTTAAAGATACGCCGAGGACGAATGGCACAGCAAAGAAACGAAACAACGAGGGCAAGAAAGGCTCTAAAAGAAAGAAATTGAATATCCCTAAAATCATCACCAATCATGAAGCTATTAGAATTGAACGAAAACTAGAGATCCCCCAGTCCGTCAAAGACTTACTATGATCCGCTGGATTCATATTCATGTGGATTCATATTCATGTGGATTCACTTGGGTCATGATATGCATATATTAGTATATATTATATGTACAAGACACCGTACTTCTATCTGTTGGAAAGCCGACTCAAGGGTCACAGAAAGTCCCTGGTTACAAGCTTTTCGTATAAATTGTCTCTAAAACCTTTGTCATAAATGTTGTCAATCTGCAGAATATTTTCCACCTTGACTAGATCATTAAACACTGGATAAATATCGGTATTCTGCAAGTTAATTAGTTTCAGGTCCCCATTATCGCCACCGACCAACTCAAAATACTGGTTTTTCTGCTTCAGATAGTACAAAGTACCTATATTGATCAAGTATTCGATTTCCCCCCATTTATCCAATTCATTGGTAGTAATACCCAAATATATATATCTAATTTGTAGACCCAAAAATAGTACTACAATGATATTAAATAAAGTACAAAGAATGATGAAAATCCCAGTTATCTTATAGTTATCATTGATTTTAATAGATTTCCATAGATCCCAAATTGGGATCACTTGGAACATCATATAATTCCCATAACACATGAAGTTGATGTTAAGTAATAACCAAGCTATGAAATATTTATAATTATAGTATCCCACACAATTATTGATCCATATACAATGATGGTCAAACAAACATACACACTTATCACACGTACTACAATGTTTAGACCTGGCTGGCTTGACAAACTTACACGTCAGACAATACTTATCGCCAAAGTAAATGATTTCATTGGTTTTGAAGTATCGATTGATCTCATAGTTATTGAACTTGGTTATCGTACCAGGATCGGTGAACATACAAATAAACGTTATGGAATAAAGCGAAATGATCGATAAATATATATATACTTGATGAAATAACCTGAATTTAATCTCATTAGGTAGTATAAGCCAAGTCTTGGTGAAAAATTGCTGTAAGCATATAGTTATCACTGAAAGGTAAAACACTGGCGTAAACCAATTCATCCATGTCGGCACTTCCACTTGAGTGATTCGACCCATCAAAATCCTATTATATTTCAATATCTCAGTCCTTGCCGACTCAACAACGGTGTTTCGAAAGCTGGGAGAGTCCCCAAAGATCACTATGAAGCATAGTACCCCCACAATCACTATCGTCACTATAATCATCGTTCGCACAGTTGAAATAATTTTGCAGAGGAAAACATTGGCTAAAAGGTGGAGGAGCATTGGAGCAAGCACGGATAAAGAGCAAGCAGAACTCACAGTGGCAATAGAGGAAGTAGGAAGATGACGTTTGTTGATATTTTGGATAAGGAAGTGGAGACGTACCAAGAATTGCTCCAGTCTATCCCGTTTAACGACTATGAGCCAACCAGGAACTTTTTGAAGGTATACAAGTTGAATTATAAGGAATTGCACAAATATACCGAGACCAATACGTTTCCAATAGATTCCAATAAGTTGTTGAAGTTGACGATTAGCTTGGGCAACTTGTTAAAGTCGTTACAATTGGATGAAGAGATGTATAAACAGCAACAAAAACAACAGAATACCTTTAATAACAAACTACAGAGTTTGGCCAAAGCGCCAGCACCAGGACAAGAAATCCCCGAAAGTCCTAAGCACTATATAAACTCGGGCCCAACCAATAAGCAGCCACTCTATCAAATCAAGTTCATCAAGAATTTGTTGATTATTTTAAAGAATTTTGATATTGGGATGAAAAAAGACATTAATCAAAATAATTCATCGACTACTTTGAATCAATACATCAATTCCCCAATTAAATTGAATTCCAAGCAATTATTAATTGAAAAGTTAGAAATCAACATTAATTTAGACACTTTATTTATATTTAAGACCTTACTAAATATGTTGATTAGGATTTTGGATATTTTGAAAATCCATGTTCATGGTGCCAACCAAGTAGAGCTGGATATAGGAGGGCCAGGATCAAAGCAATCTGGTGGTGATAGAAGTTCGATTTTTCTGACTGGATCTTTAAATTCAACTACATCTGATACTATTAGTGTTGATGAGTATTTCAAACTTTTGAATCAAATCTTGAACAGAATCAGTAATGGATTAGTCGAGCCGTTATTGAAGTTTGTTTTGGATTTTGTAAGTGCCAACGTTACAGGAGAATTCAAAACATTAATCAGTAGTTTTTAGGAGGATTAAGATCATTTATCATGGATAGTGTAATATAGAGACGTTTGGATCGTATATAATCGTATATTTCATTACTTTCCTAAATTTCCAAGTGCTTCATGCCCTTCATGCTCTCAAAGAGCTGATTTATTGCTCTAGGTCTGCCAGCTATGGCCACCATAAGTCCGCCACTCTTTTCCAGACCACCTTACTAAACCGTCTACCTAATACCTTGCCAATCAACGGCAACAAGATCCAATTAATCAACCCGTTGATTTGCTTCATACTCTCGTCCCATTGCTCTTGGGCAGACAACTCACTATAATCAGACTCATAATCATACTCGTAATCGTTCTCCAACTCCGTATCGGTGCCAATATCATGGCCACCAAACCCTATTTCGACCGCTTGGCCACTATTTGTTTCAAACTCCATCTTCGGTCGGTCGTTCGAATCTGAAAATTATCACGAAATTACTGAGAAAAAGTCCATCGATGAGATGCTTAAGAAGGTAATGGTTGACAACATAATCAGAGAAGGGAAGGCCGAGATCTTGGGAGGAGACAAGGTGTTCTACAACCATATCCAGCAGTTCAACAGGGATTTGTCGGTGATGGTGATCAAGGGGTGGGACGAGATTTACCACGAACATTTCAGCAGTAAGAAAAGAAATCATCATGGCGGCTTGGTAGATGAGAGTTCTGCAGGCGCTGGCGGTGTTGGCGATGGCGCTAATGGCGGCGGGAAAGGAATAGGAGGTAGAAAGTACATCAATATCTTAGAGGCATTAAGTGCCACCGGCTTAAGATCAATTAGGTACGCTAGAGAGCTAGACCATGTAAATAAAATCGTCGCTAATGACTTATTACCAGATGCTGTCAAGTTAATCGATGAAAATATCAAGTACAATGATTTGGGTGATACGGTGGAAAGCAATCATGGAGACGCCATCAAATATATGGGGTCCACCAATTTAAAATTCCACGTCATTGATTTAGATCCATACGGTACAGCCATGCCATTTATTGATAGTAGTATTCAATGTATTAAAGATGAAGGGATTTTATTAGTCACCTGTACTGATGCAGGGGTATTAGCAGGTTCAGGGTATCCAGAAAAATGCTATTCGCTCTATGGGGGTAATAATTTCGGTAATACTAGCATGGGGAGTGAAAGTAATCATGAGGTTGGGATTCGATTAATTATTAATAGTATTGCAACTATAGCTGCAAAGTATAAAAAGTCAGTTGAACCATTATTATCATTATCAATCGACTATTATTTTAGAATTGTTATCAAAGTTAGAACTAGCGCTATTGAAGTAAAAGATTTAGCATCTAATACCATGCTTACATATCATTGTATAGGATGTGGAGATAAAATTAACCAATATTTAGGACGTAAAAACACTGACGATGGGAAAATTAAGTATCAATCACCAAAAATGGTTATTCCAAAAGATTTATGTTCATATTGTGATAGTCCATATCATATAGCAGGACCAATGTATGGAGGGAAGATTCATAATGAAAAATTCATTAAGAAGATTTTAGAAATCAATGAAAATTCCGATAAATCTGTATATCAAACTAGTGAAAGAATCAAAGGAATGTTAACCTTAGCCAAAAATGAATTAGAAACCCCATTTTATTTCAATTTAAATCATTTATCATCATTTTTCAAAAGTCCCCCAATAAGTATAAATGAATTTTCCAAAAGTTTAGGTAATATGGGATATAAAGTATCATTAACTCATTGCAAGAAGAATTGTATTAAAACCAATGCTAATTGGGATGATATTTTAAATATAAACAAACAATGGATGATCGAAAGAAACAAGTTGACTATAAAAGACTTTAAGGAAGGCAAGTTAAATAAAACTGATAAATTAGCTGAAAAGATCAAAATTTTAGAGAAAGATCCAAGTCAGAATTTGAATTTGACGAGTGGGATGATTGGATATAAGATTTTGAATAATTTAAAGGATTTTCAAGGGAAACCAGTCAATTTCATCGATGATAATGAACAAAGTGATAAGATTAAGCGATTAAGAGGGTTAAAAATGGTTAGATATCAAGAGAACCCCAAGAATTGGGGGCCAAAGTCCAGACCAAAGTAAACAACACAGAGAACCGTATTAATAATATTATTATAGTTTTATAGCATAATATAGTAAACATCGTGTACAGTTGTTTACAATTCTTAAACGAAACCGTTAGTACCGTTTTTGAAGTCATCGCTCATTTTCAAATTGTCCCATTGATTCCTATTCTCTTCCATAGTGGAGCATTGTCGCAGGTCACAGACCACTGGCCACCGACGACCACAAACCATAGCATAGAGGTCATGGCTAGAGGTCAGGGGCCAGTGACTTAGGAAAGAACAGATGCCAGACCAAATTTCTCGGGCTGAGCTCAGGGCTCTGTCACCGATTGTAAGCAGCGAAATAAGCGGCACCGCAGGCAGGAGAAGGCGTAAACGGCATGAGCAAGGAAGCGTAGGCAAGCATAAGACGAGTATAGAGCAGACCAACAAAGAAGAGGAGTAGAGCAGTAGAGCAGTAGAGCTACTGCTAGAATTCTAGCGACAGAGCAAAGACATGATAGTGCTTTTATTCATTAAAAATACATATTAATCTATTATTGTTTGTTATATCAACCGCAGTTGCATCTCCTATTTCAATAAACTTATAATAATAAAGCAACACCAGCAGCGGCAGCAGCACCTAATAAACCAGTACCAACCATAGCAGCACCAGAATCAGAATCATCATCAGATCCGTTGGTACCATTAGCAGTGGCATTAGCAGCTTGAACAGCTGAGATAGCAGTGAAAGCGATTAAAACTGATTTGAATTGCATTATAAAACTTTTCTTTTAAAACTATTGAATATGATAATAAAAGTATCCCTAAATTTATATCAAGGTGGGAACTCTGTCCTTATATAGTTTTTGAAAAATTTTTCACTTTCCTTTAAAAATAGAAATGGGAAAGTCAGACGAAACGAGACAAATGCAAATTCTCGTTTTTAGTATGGGTGTACTGGCCACGGCCCGATATTTTTAGACGAAGCGACACGAAAGTTTTCTTATTTGGGTCAAATTACTCCTTTCTAACCCTAATGCCCTGCAGTCCTATTTCTGGTGCCAATCTGATAGAGAGATGGGGGTTGGGGAGGTACACGATGGAGACGCACACGATGGAGACGGTGAGAGGCGACAGACGATGATAGACGGCACACGAACGTGAGACGTGGATTGAGCTGACAGACGCTGAGAGACGATACTATCAATCTATAAATAACCTAAAGATTCACTAGCATTCTAACTCTAACCTTAAGAAGCCGATCTACTGATTTTTTGGGCCCAATTCTTCACAGCCCTTTTCAGTGCTTCCGCCTGAGGTGGTATACAGGAGACGGTTGCAGTTGCAAAAGCAGCACGACAATGTCGTGTTTGATCTTGCTTCGAGACCTACGCTTCATTCTTGGTCCAGGCTTCCAGGCTTCTCTCCCCAGGCTTCTCACCCCAGGCTTCTCACCCCAGGCTTCCCAGGCTTCTCTCAGGCTCCTCTCAGGCTTCTTCTGCACGCCCACGTCCTCGACTCCCGCTCAGCTCCAGTCCTGCCCCTTTCTCTTTAACTTTGTACGCGATTTCAATAGACCCTAGCTTGAAATCCATCTACTGCTTCTTGATGCCCATGTGGGCCCTAAACACCATTAATAACCTTAGACCAACGCCTGTTGCATATAACTTGTAAGCCTTATCGAAAACCTAAACCCTTTCACTCGAGCGCTTTTAGTTTGGCGTTACCCTTGACTACTTTATTGGGACGCGTCGGTGCAACCCAAAACACGTCTGCAAACACGTCTTTAATTTGCAGCCATTCAATTTCCGTTTGCATTATTGGCGTGGGATTGAGTTAAAGTCATAGTCCAGGTGTTTTAACCGTTATTTCTGTTGTAAGTGTTAGAGGTCAAGAGGTTAAGAGATGCCTATGGCCGAGACATTGAGAATTTGAAAAATTAATGAATCATCTTTTGAAATATAAGAATGATACCTTAAATCAACTATCAGTGCTATGTGGGTCGTCAATTAAATCAACCAAATCAGATAAAGCTATTCAACTATTGCATACTTTGAATTATTATAACACATTACCTAAGAAATTCAAAATTTTATCGATCGATATTGGTATTAAGAACTTTTCATATTGTAAATTTAATATCGATATCAATCAAGTCAATATTAATTTATCATTTGATAAATGGAAAACTATCAATTTGATTGAAAACTATCCTTTACCTTTTGAATTTGTTCACCATAACGACTTGCTCAACGTAAAAAAACAAATCAGCTATTATAACTATAAAGTATTTGATGATTTAATACTAAATGATACTCCAAATATAATTCTAATTGAAAACCAAAGAACTAAATCCAATTTGAATAAAGTCACTTTACCAAATATCTTGTTGAACTATCTATTTGAAAATTTGTTCTATTCAAATCATTTAACGTTGAATAATTATAACAACAATGAATTCGACTTTGAAATGTTGCCCATGAATTCAAATAAAATGACTAATTTCTTAATCAATAGATTTTTGGATAGACTGCAAGTCAATTCTAAAAACTCCAAAATTTTAAGAAACAAATACATGTTCTATCTAATTAATAATCATTTGATATCTATTGATCAATTAGATGGTGATTCAAATCAAAATTATGACTATAATTTGAAATCTTTTTTGAAATTATATAATTCACTGGAATTGCCCATTTCTAAACTTGATGATTTGTTTGATAGCTTTCTATATGCTTTTAGCTTTATAAAGTACTTTCAAAATAACTTATATTTGAACCATTATATTCAAAATAATCTTGATCTTGTTGAATTAGTCGATTTTTTGAATTATACCCAACTACTGGATTTCAAATCAATCGATGATAAATTGATCTTGAATTCTTCATTTGATGATCTTACTTCAAATATTAGAGTTCCTGATTTTTCAAACACTTCATCAATTCAATATGATATCGATACTTGAAGTTAGAGTCTTTACTGGT
Source organism: Yamadazyma kitorensis (assembly GCA_030572015.1). NCBI lineage: Eukaryota > Fungi > Ascomycota > Pichiomycetes > Serinales > Debaryomycetaceae > Yamadazyma > Yamadazyma kitorensis. Next base: position 129,557 of record JAJLZC010000026.1, on the reverse strand, counting down.
TTCTACCAGTCAAATGTATATAGAGAATATAAAGTCGTGGATATATTATTATTATCCTACATGCTATTTTATTTCGAAAATCATTTCGTCGTTACCTTCATTCTTCCCCTTATCTTTCTCATCTACATCTTCGTTCTCTTCGTCATCTTCGTTCTCCTCCTCATCTTCATCTTCATCATCATCATCTTCATCGTCGTCATCATCATCATCATCATCCTCATCGTCATCATCTTCATCCTCTTCATCGATTTGAGAATTCTCAACGTTTTTTATCCCACTAATTCTTCTTCTTAAAATGTCAACAATATCACTCCATTCTCTCATTCCTCCCATTCCAATATCTCCACAAATCAATACTTTTTCAACAGGTTTTAAAATCTCCATTCCAAACCCATATTCATTGGATGATAACAAATTCAATTGCTTAGCAGTTAATGGATGAGTATACATGAATGTGTTCATTGCTGGTGCCACCAATATAGGTTTCTTTATAATTGGAGGTGGAGTAGCTGCTTTATTGTTCAGCGAAGAAGTAGCAGGGGGAGGAACAGACCAACTCCAAGACCTAATGATTGAAGTTAATAAGTTATCAGATATTCCATTTGATATTTTGGCCAATGAATTAGCAGATAATGGAGCAATTAACATAATGTCAGCCCATTTTCTTAATTCATTATGTAAAATCAATTTATCGTATGGGTTTTTTTTAGCTTTTGGAGCATTTGAATTTGCTGAAGAAACAGTATTGGCATTAAATTGATGGAAATAATCAATTTTTTCATTGAAATTAACCCATTCATCTTCATCTCTCCAAATTTTGACATTATTATTAATTTTTAAACCTTTCAAAAAATGACCAGCACTTTTAGTTACAACTAATTGTATACTAACTTTAGATGGGCCATAAATTTGAAATAGTTTATCAATTATTAATGGAACTTTGATTGTGGCCACACTCCCAGTACAACCCAATAATATATGGATTTTGCCATCATCTTCTTTACTTAAATACTGTTGAAATGGAACTGGAGGACCAACAGGTGATTCAACAATAGTTTTATTTGATTTTTTCAACATGCTATTTTTCCGGCTAACATTTATGGGGTTTGAAGGTGAAGAAGTTTCTGGTGGTGGTGAAGGAGTTATCTTCGAAGATGAATCACGAAATCTAAATTGGTATCCTTGATCCATAGTTGGGGTCGTAACTCTTGAGGAATTATTTGAAGTTGTGGCACCAGCAGTGGTAACTGCCGCCGTTGCAGTGGATATCGTAGGTGCAAGAGGGTTCGGATTAACATTTGGAATATGACCAGTAGGACCAGAAGCTGAAGTTGATCCTGGTGCTGGAGATCCATGGCCATGGAAGTTAGACTTGGTTAAAAATTGTAAGAAATCATTCCCTATTCCTGAATTATTTCGAGATGAAGTAGTCGACATAGGTTGAGATGGTAATTGGTTGGTTGATTGTTGTTGATTCACGGGAGTATGTATGGAGTTCTTTCGAGCTTCTTGGTTTGTTAAATTGACATTGGATGGTTGAGCTGAAATGGTGAATCTTCTTAATTTCTCTTGATCACTGCCACTGAATGAGACCGATGGCGAATGCTTTAAACCCTCACGATTATTGATAGACGTTGTTGACGGTGTAGGTTGCATTATACCTGGATGCTCAGGGGCGTAACCGCCTACCGACCCTGACCTTGCCGCCACCAGACCTTGCCCTTGCCCTTGGCTATGGCTTTGACCATGGGTTTGGCCGTGGTGTGGACCATGCACCAGGTTCGACCGACCTAGACCATACTCCTGGCGCTCGCCACTCTTCTGAGGCTGAGGCTGTTCTAGTATAGGCTTGTTCTCTTGGTTGTTCATAGTCTCGATCTCCTTGAATGATCATAAAAAATTTTCGAAGCCAAAACTTCGAGGTGATCAAGCCACGACATTCCGACCTGTCATCAAGCGCTAGCTATAACGCGACATCCGCGCACCTTGACAAATTTCAAGGTCAAAGACGAAGAAAGAACAGACCTGAAGGAAGGAATAAAGATGAATCTTAGGAAACAAATTAGTCAATTCTTAGCATTTGCATATATATTCACCGGGGCATACATGACATGGAGAGGGCTAGGAGTGGTGGCCAATACACATTCGCCAATAGTTGTTGTATTGACGGGATCCATGGAGCCAGCGTTTCAAAGAGGAGATGTGTTATTTTTGTGGAATCGTCAAAGCATGAATGAAGTTGGAGAGGTTGTTGTTTATGAAACAAGCACCAAAGATATACCGATTGTGCATAGGGTTGTAAGAGAACACCACAATGATAATAAACAATATTTGTTGACAAAGGGTGATAATAATCCCGTCGATGATTTGAGTCTTTATGGTAGAAAGAAGACGTATTTAAATCAAAATGATATAATTGGAACCGTTAAAGGGTATGTACCTAAGGTTGGATATATTACTATATTATTAACTGAAAACCAGTATTTTAGATTTGGAATCTTTGGGTTAATGGCCGTGTCAAGTTTGTTTCAATCTGAATAGTCTTATACATATTTTCATTGCATCTGCTTGTACTTCTCTTTTCTTTCTTTTTTCTTGTTGTTTCTCATTGCTTATACCTCCCTTTGCTTGTGCTTCCTCTCTTGCGTTTTTACACCTTCTTGTGTTGCACCAGCTACTATTGTTACAGAAAAAAAAACCGACCTCGGAGAGGCTCGAACTCTCGATCTTGAGATTAACAGTCTCACGCCTTAGCCAACTTGGCCACGAAGTCGTATTTGCGATTCTCTTCTTTGCCTGGGCCCCTACCTTGCCCAAGTCATCTTCTTCTTCACTGCTTGGACCTCTTCTGCAGTGTTCGTTTTTTTACTACTCTATCCAAAAGTGTGTTCCTTTCTCTTTGCAATGCTTCAGCTGGCAGCACCACTCTCCGAACACATTGATAACGATTTCGCAGTCAATTGGCAGCTGTTTGGCAGACGTGTGCCGCGTAACGTCTCTTCACCTCCCCAGTCGTGCTGGCGGGCCCTCATTCCGTGGGTCAACCCGAACTATCGTCAAAATTTGAAACGCTTCGCAAGTTCGTGTATGAACTATAGGTTATCGGTTGTTTATTTCTTCCTTTGCCTTTGTTAACGAGCTAGACACCAGAACAGGAGCAGAGCATAGTACAGCATATCGTAGCACAGCAGGGCGACCAGACCAACCAGAAACAGAAGCATAGCCAAAACCGCATGATTTACCCTTTGAAAGACCTAGTACCAAAATACGAATTCAAGCTAGCAAATGGGTCAGATAAGCTAAAAGATGATAAAAAACGATACTGGGATGAGGACAGTCAAATGTCAGATGAAGAGTATCCTACAAAAAGGAGAATAACTGTTTTGTCTCCAAATACAGCTTCAATAGTGTTAGATACTGATAATAGCAATTTACAGTGTGAAACACCAATAGCTGGGTCTCCAAATAATGAAGTGAACAGTATACCTATTCAAGTGTTAGATGACACTTTGCCATTACCATCTCCCGGAGCTTCTCCTATAGCCACGTCCACGCTGGATGATATCGATAAACCGTCTATACCAACAAATCAACAGCAATTGGTTGAATTAATTGAAAAATTATCAAAATCTCTTGATATCAATAACAAGAACCATTTATTATTCAAAATGTTAACAAGTACAAACCGATTTGTATTAAGTGATATCCACAACTTGATTGAAAACAACTTAAAATGTGATTTTTTATCGAATTTGCCAATTGAAATTTCAATTAACATTTTGAACCAATTGGACTTTAAAAGTATTATAAATATTTCAAAAGTTTGTAAGAATTGGAATAAGTTGATTAAAGATTCTAGTATTTGGATTAATTTATTGAAATTCGATAAATTAATGGAAGATGATCAAGAAATCAGTACTTCATTAGACAAAAACGACTTGATTCACTGGTCATCCTTTGATTCAACTTCATTGGATTCAACTTCATTAGATTTAGAATTGAACTTACCTCAGTTGCTCTATAAAAAGCGTTACACCATATATAAACGTTGGATGAACCCAAATTTTCAACCAAAAAGAATTACAATCAAGGTTCCAAGTCAAAGTAATAATGTTGTGACTTGTTTACAGCATGACGAAGAAAAGATTATTACTGGTGTTGACGATAAACTAATTAATATCTATAGCACCAAAACGGGAGAATTGCTTAATGTACTTAAGGGCCATGAAGGTGGAGTTTGGGCTCTAAAATATACTGGTAATATTTTAGTAAGTGGGTCCACTGATCGTACTGTTAGGATTTGGAATATAAAGACTGGGATTTGTACTCATATCTTTCGGGGCCATACCTCAACTGTTAGGTGTCTTGATATATTACATCCCGCCAAAATTGGAGTCGATGAGTCAGGGAATGATATTATATACCCTAAACAGCCTTTATTAGTGACGGGCTCAAGAGATCATAATTTAATAGTATGGAAATTGCCGAATGAAGAAGATATTGGTCGAGATGGAGAGAATATGTTTGATTCAACCAATGGTAATCCCTATTTCATAACAATGTTATCGGGTCACACTGATTCAGTTAGATCAGTATCAGGATATGGAAATTTGATTGTAAGTGGGTCCTATGATTCAACAATAAGAGTTTGGGATTTGTTGAAGGACGGTGAGTGTAGTCAAATCTTATCAGGACACAATGATCGAATTTACTCAGCTGTGCTTGATTATAAGAACAAACGTTGCTATTCTGGGTCGATGGACTCAACTATCATAATATGGAATATTGAAAATGGGGAAATCTTAAACATTTTACAAGGCCATTCTTCCTTAGTGGGATTACTCGAACTAAGTGATCATTATTTGGTATCAGCTGGTGCCGATGCAACTTTAAGGATTTGGGACCCCCAAACCGGTGAAAATTTGAGTAAATTAGAAGGCCATAGTGCTCCCATTGTTTGTTTCAAGCATGACTCTTTAAGAATCGTAAGTGGGAGTGAAAAAATGTTGAAGCTATGGGACATCAAATCTGGTAAGTTTGTTAGAGATATTGTTTCTGATATAACTGGTGGGATTTGGCAAGTAAGTTTTGATTTCAATCGGTGTGTGGCTGCGGTTCAAAGAAGTGTCGACGACAGAGAAGAAAGCTTCATCGAGATCTTGGACTACAGCTGTCTCCCCTCCTATCCGTAGTGTTTTCTTCCAGTAGTTGTAGTATTTAAATGTAAATTGTAAGCATCGCGAAATTCGCTAAGTATGCTTGGACGTAAAGCAGTAGTAACGGGGGCATCACGAGGGCTTGGACGAGCCATAGCGACGAAATTGGCAGAGCAAGGAGTATCAGTGACGCTAATAGCACGGAATGAACCGTTGTTGCAGCAAACAATGGAAACATTGGCCACAAAAGACGGCCAAACCCACAAGTACTTACCACTTGATTTGATACTGCTAAGACCAAACCAACGATTGATTGAAGAGTTCAATGATTGTTCTATTCTTATCAACTGTGCGGGGATGACCAACCATTCGTTGCTTTATTCTTTGGCTGTGGAAGACATAGAGTCCACCATAAATTTGAATTTGATTTCGCCAATGATACTATCGAAATTGGCTTACAAGCCTATGATACGATTAAAACATTTGGATCCCGTGATTATCAACATTAGTTCTATTTTGTCATTGCCTGAATACGCTGTACCAGGAACGTCGATTTATTCTGCACTGAAAGCAGGCATCAATGCGTTTAGTTCATCTTTAAGTAACGAATTTAGAGGCAAGATTAGAGTTGTTTCAATATTGCCAGGCTTGATTAAACAAACTGATATGGGGTCAAAAGTCAAGTTAGACACCAACCATGTGGATTTGAGTACAGTTACAGACAAAATAAACGATGTTATATTAGATACTACCATAAATGGGCAATTGATTTGTGTAAATGATTGATTTCAGCCCCATAATACCTTGTGAAATCGCCATAAATCTTATAAAATAGATTTGAAGCTAAACTGGGTAACTTTTGGTCTAATAACCAGTATATTAGATCGTTTACTTGGGTATGGCTAGTTGCAAACGGCAAATTATCCTTAAATGCTTGCTTTTGATACGATAAAATTTGCTCTATAATGATGGGATCAGATGTATCAGCTAGTTTAGTTGGGTAATCCAAGAAGAAATCTCTTAATAACTCAAGAGAATCTCGGCTTGAACCGCCTAAATGATTGTTATACACTATAATTGCATTAAACAACTCATCGTTCCCCAGTAACAATGAATTGAATAACAATTTATCACCAAATTCAAAGGAGATCCACATAGTAGTGAATTCATTCAATTTTTGTAAGCTACTCTTTGCAGTGATAAGATTAGTCAATAAGGTGATTAGGATGTTGTTGATTTGTAAATTGTCCACGCTACCAGCTAGTAGCTTGGTGATATCGAAGTCGACAGGCAATTGCAGTAGTTTATTATTCTTAACCAACGATTCTAATAAGAAATGGTTATAATGATTATCCAAATAAGAAGACTGGATTCCAATGGTGGAAATCAAATTATCCCAATATCCAATTTCAACCAACCACCAAAAGGTCAGATGGTCATGGTTTTGATCAATTAAACCGGTTAATTGTTCAATCGTTTGAGGGGGGATGTTATCATAGTACATATCATGATCAAACTCCCAATAGATCTTAAATAGTCTCATCAGGATGCATTTCATATTACCAGACCGTTGAATGATCAGTTCTTCATAAAGCCAATGAACCAAAACTGGAATTAGTAGGTATAACGATCGTTGCAGATTAAATATTAGTAGATGTAGAATATACCCCGTCAATAAGTCTAAAGTATAGTTTTCAAAGATCGACGTTGGTTCTAGTTCTAGCCATTCATCGATATCTTCACTCAAATCGTCATGATACTCTTTAATGGACCTTGGTAAAGTGTTTGGATCGAACAATACCGATTGGTTGAGCTTATAGTAGGTTGTCCTGGAGGAAAGAACCATCGCCTTGCCAATTTCATAGCTACAGATGGTAGACAACTCAAAATGGTCCTTAGCATTGTTCAACTCAATGGTAATGATGGCTTGCTTGAAAATATGGAAAATGTCTTGATATGACTGGAATAACTCCCATGTTATCATTGGTTCTAGCGCATTCAACCGTTCTTGAGCACTAGAAGGCTTGACCAATCTCGATATTTCGTTTGAATTGGCGGGTTTTTGCAAGGCCAAAACTTTCGGCGTCTTGATAACCGCATCGTTCAACCCATGGATCTTCGATAGGAGCGGCCGCACTATTCGTTTACATCGTTGGGGCTTCCATACATCGCTAGGCTTCTTCATCACCGTATCGCGACTACCTGAAAAATTTCCTTACCTAAGGTGGAGTTCAGCAATGGGATGTTTTATGAGCTGGTTGAAGCTTATGGCGGTCTTGGTGGCCGTGGTCGGCGCTGAAGGCCACGTAATGGGCGTGGCACCAGACAAACAGCATTTGTACGAGCCAATTACCAAATCCAACGGGGAAAAAGTGTTTAAATGCTTCAATTCATCGATTGAGATATCGATTGATCAAGTGAATGACGATTATTGTGATTGCCCCGATGGGTCGGATGAACCTGGGACCAATGCATGTAAATATGATGGCGGGGTGATGTTTTATTGTGAAAACAAGGGCCATTTCCCTAGTTATATTGAAAATTTCAAGTTAAACGATGGGGTTTGTGACTATGATTTATGCTGTGATGGTTCAGACGAGTATTTGACCAACAATTGTCCTGATAAGTGTAAAGAGATCCATGAACAGTACTTGGACTATAAAGCCGAAGTTGATAAGGATGTTAAGCAAGCTTCAAACATCCAAAAAAAGTTGATTAAACAAGCTAGTGAATATAGAGATAAAGTTAGGACCAAATTAGACTTATTGATCTTACAGAACGACGAAATGCAAGCCCAGTTACCAATCCTCGATAACAAACTACAAACGGCTATCAAGAATCCTATAAATGTCCAAACAGTACTGGTATACGATAAAATATCGACTTTTACCACTAAGATTGCTAAGAAATTAGCTAATTTGATCAAAGTTAACCACTCTAACGGTGAAAAAATTGTTCAGTTAGAAGACATGTTAAGCAAATTGATCAAGAACTATAATCCCAACTTCAATGATGCTGCAGTCAAAGAAACCGTCAATAATTACCAAAATTATGTCTCCAACAAGCAAGATTACCAGTTTAGTGATGATATTCTAAACGATATTAAGGAGTTGAACGACCGTTCTAAAACAATACTACTCGAAGGTGAAGATAGTGACACAACACTCGCAATTCCCACCTTTGGCAATATGGTTCATTATTATATCGACAAATTGTTCAAGCTATTTGCAGACGAATCGTCTGAGCCTGTTTCAGCTTCTGATATAGAATCGCTTGAATTGGAAATAAAATCAGTTACGAACCAGATAAAAGCTAAGCAGACTGAAATCGGGTTGTATAAAGACGATTTGGTCTTCGATTACGGCCCAAATAATATATTAAGGGCCGTTATAAATGAATGGATCAATGGCAAAGACGGTGAATATGTATATAAAATTGGATTATTGGATACGGTTTATCAAGACAATACTTTGTTAGGAAGGTTTGACAGATATGATGCTAAAACAAATAGTTTGGTCTATAATAGAGGCCATAAATGTTGGAATGGACCTCAAAGGCTGGCCAATGTCAAGTTAGTATGTGGTTCCACTTCAAAACTATTATCAGTCAGTGAACCTGAAAAATGTGAATATTCCATTGAAATATCAAGTCCAATTGGCTGTAAACCAATTTCTGAAGATGAAATTAGGGAGACTTTTAAGATAAATTATCGTCTTTTGTAAATTTAATATATACTTCTAATCAAATGTAATCTTTTTACCTTGGAATTTTACATTCTTTAACTTTTCATCTGCCAATTTCTTTGCTTGCCATGAAGGATGTTCAGTTTTTTCATTTGAAACTTCTGGAATACTTTCTCTTGAAGATCCAGGCTTTCTTTCGCCTAATGGTGCTAAATTAGATCCTGATGGTGCCAATCTGGCCTTTTCTTCTCTTTTACGTTGTCTTTCTTCAAAGTCTTGTTGTCTTTGCTGTCTTTCATCAAGGTATGCTTGTTGTTCCTTTTGCTTATGCTTGGCAGTCTTCCCAAACTTCTTTTCCCAAATCTTTTGTCTTGCTCTTTGTCCCCTTCTGTTTTTACGTTGGGAAGTGGCTTGCTTGACTACTTTGTCGTCATCAACTTGATAGCTATCTTCATCATCTGATCCTCCTGAGTAATACCCAGTGGTTAGCTGGGGAAGGTTATATTTCTTCATATCGCTGTCACTGTCACTGTCACTATCGCTACCTTCAAAAAAATCGTCTTTGGTCTTGGCCTTGGTTTGTACTTCCTTGTCTTCGTCTTCCATCTCTTCGTCTTCAGAAGGCTCTTCATCGGTTATTTCATTATAGTTCACGTTCGGATCAAGTTCAGGAGCTTCGTACTCGCCCTCGGTGTCTTCATAAATCATTAATTCGTCACTTGCATCCTCCTTTTCACTATCACTGTCTTCTTCTTCACTGCCTTCTTCTTCACTGCCTTCTTCTTCTTCTTCCTCACTGCCTTCATCCACCTCCTCATGGACCGACTTCCCAAGGGCCCTTCTCCTATTATCCTTCTCAACTTTGCTAATACCTCTCACCAACTTGATGGACCATTCAGCTTGGCTGACGATAGGTTTCATGGTTTTTTGATTCCATAAATTGGAAACATAGCTATTGATGGCTTTATTGGCCTGACAATGGTTAATGAAAAACCTCGAAGGGTTTGATTCGTTCAGTTTATCGTTAATAATGTCTATTATAGCTCTCGACAAATACTTAGGCGGGTCTTCTTTCAACTGTTTGGTTGTCAATATGACCGATTGAATGATCTTGATCAATCTAGAAGTGATCAAATGATCAAGAAACTTATCGTTCTTCAAAAAACCAACCAACTCTTTGTCACTATCGGTTTTCTTTTCGAATCTATGAAGATCTGTCTTGACGATTTTCTTGACTTCTTTCTGCAAATTCTTATACGATCCATGATACTTTTGTTCAAAAAGCTCAGTCTTCAACGATAGAATCTCATGATCCGCTTCTTGTTTGGTCGATGGGAGCTTTCTGAGCAACTTGTCGTTCTTTTTGGCCCCCAACCATACTTTGGTCTTATTATACCTTGGCGACGTGTTGTAGAACTTCACTTCCAAGAGATCCAACTTCCACATCGTCCTTTAACTCTGTCTTTAACTGTGTTAGCCGCTGTCGTTGGTCAGATTTCTGAGATGAGCATCGAAAAATTGGAAAAGTGTGGAAGCTCGAATTCGGTGATGAAGGACGATATAACGGGTGAACAGCGAGGGATGGAGGGCGAAAGAGACAGCAAGAAGAGAAAGACCGACGATGGGAGGTGTAACTTCTACATCCAGCGCAAACAGAGATTCTGTGGGATGCAAAGGAAGAAAAACAACGTGTATTGTTCTCAGCATATGATACTCGATAACGATGGAGGTAGGATCGCATGTCCTTTGGACCCGAAACACAATATTTGGGCCAGTGATTTGGAAGAGCACTTGAAGAAGTGCAACTCGAAACCTAAGATGGAAGATGAGCTTGACGAGTGGTTTGAATTGGATATAAATGGGAAGCTAAATGGGTATGAGTCGGCCGAAATGACCCATGAAGAAGGCACAGAACAGCAGTTGCTCAAGAAATATATACCGATTATTAAGGGATTACAGTATGAAGAGTTGGAATATAAGGTAGAGACCCATTCAGGATTGAATAAGAGGTTGAGTGAAGTGGAAAAAGTCAAGCATCCAGCTCAACAATCGAGTTTAATGGGGAACTTAAAACGAAACGGATTATTGAATGGAGATAGTTTTTATATTGAGTTTGGGTGTGGGAAAGCAGAGTTATCCAGATTCTTGAACCTGTGTGTTCTTGATGATATGCAAAAACTGGGAGATTTTAAGGCTAATAACTATGGGTTTGGCCTTATAGATAGAGGGACCACCCGAATCAAAAATGAAACGAAAATATCCAATGAATCACGATCATTCAACCAGAAAAATGGCTGTGATATAGTGCCATCAGTTAGGAGAAGTCGACTTGATATCAAGGATTTGAACTTGACTAAGTTCATTAATGAAATCAACCCAAGTCCCCAAGAGATAATAGGCATTTCAAAGCATTTATGTGGAGTTGCCACTGATTTAACATTGAAACTGATATTGAATTCAGATCTAATACCCACAAATAAGTTCGGTGGGTTGGCAATTGCAATGTGCTGTAGACATGTATGTCAATATGACCAATTATTACCTCAATCCCAGCAATATTTGAAGATGAAAGGTATTGAAACCGTTGAATCCTTCTCAATCATCAAGAAAATCGTATCGTGGGCTTTGTCGGGAAAGCACTTGATAGAGTCAAGTCAAGTTGACGAAACAGGGTTAACAGGGATTGAAAAACAGGTTATTGGACTCAAGGCCCGAAGATTAATTGACGAGAGTAGAGTGTACGCCATGAAACAGCTATTACCAGATTACAAGGTGGAAATGTTCTGGTATGTTAAGCCTGATGTCACTTTAGAGAATGTGTGTTTGTTCATAAGCCCCAAGCCTGGCCAGCCAGAGCAGTTGACCTAGCCGCTGGCCAGAAATCGAAGCTGGCAAGATATCGAAGCTGGCAAGAATTAAAATATATTTCTAAGAATCAAAACTTATATATAGACATATAACAATAGAATATAAAACTTTATTAAACACTTAGATCTTTTCTTGTTTAACACCATGTTTCCAGATGGCAACGTATGGAGTGGTACCATCTTCACGGTAGTTCAACAAAACGATCATGGCATCTGGATCCATAGATTCACCGGTGTAAAATTCCCAATCTTTGAATGAACCAATGACTTTCTTAACATAAGCAGCAGCACCCTTTTCGAACACTTCAACAGCATCTGGGTCAGTTTCAGCTAAATGGGCCTTGACCTTTTTCATGTAACTTTTGATGTAGGTGACAAAAGACTTCTTATCAAATGCAGTGCTTTGTAATCTAAATGAATGAACAACATTGTTAACAGTAGCTGAAGTATCATCTAAATCTTCACCACCATCTTCAGCAGATGGATTGGCTCCAATGTCAACATCGTCCCCTCCAACTTTGACCATGGCACAGTCGGCTTCGAAGATCACTCCGTCAACTTCAGTGACGTCGTAAGCATCTGACAATAATTCATCGTTGGAGACAATATCGGTATAAATAATCATAATTAATAGTTTTTAAGGGTAATGTTCTGGTGAAAAGTTTTTGAAAATTTTTTTTTACTCTTCTCTCGGGTCGTGGCGCCGCCAAAACATGGCAGCAGGCAGCACATAGAGAGCACATAGAGCACACCGAAAGCAGCGATACAATCGTCTATCTAAACTACTAGTACAGTCAAGGCCTGGCCTTGCAGATGGTACACAAAATCCCCATTGAATGCTTTTGTCAACCACTTCAAAAGCCTATGATAAATAACATGATTACCATTGTGGTAAACAATCGAATGATCTGAATCAGGAAATACCATGAAATCAAAGTTCTCCACTGAATTTAGATTGAAATCGTCGATGAGCTTCAAACTATTTTGAAAATGAACGTTGTCGTCACCAGATCCATGCATTAATAAAAACCTATCCACATCTTGAAAGTTAGTCATATTATTAATCGATGCTATTTTATACCCTTCAGGGTTCTCTTGGGGTGTGGTCATGTATCTTTCTGTATATATCGAATCGTAAAATTTCCACTTGGTAACTGGAGCTACTGAACATCCATAATTGAAAACATGGTCATAATCAGTTTCCAAGGTCTTTAATGTCATGAATCCTCCATATGACCATCCCCAGATTGCCATTCTTTGAGAATCGACATATGCCTTTTCACTCCATAATTTAGCAGCATTGATTTGGTCAATGGGTTCATAATGTCCTAATTGGTTTCTAACAATGTATTTAAATTGAGCTCCATTCGAATTATGAGTATTAAACCCAGTGCCTCGTCCATCAACAGTTACAACTATACAATTCAACTCAGATGCTGCAATTGAACTAAAATCTACTTTAAAATTCTTTTTAACAGTCTGAGATCCTGGTCCTCCATAAACAAAAAACAATACCGGATATTTCATTTTTGGATTGAAATTTATTGGAAATGTTTCTACGGCATTAACTATAATATCTTCATTATTTTCGTCTTTCCCAATTGAAATTACTGAATGTTCCACTTTAGGAATAGCATATTTTTCCAATGTTTTAGATAGTTTGGAATTGTTTTCAAGTGTCTTTACAACTTCATTCGTCTTTAAATCAATTAACTCTTGATATGGTATAGATGGTCCAGTATATGTCAATAACAAATATCTTGATCCTGATGAGAATGACCCCCTAAAATATCCTTCCTTTGAAGTATCTGTTATATTCTTAACAGCTGGTAATTCATTCTTTTGAATCGCTTCTAATAAATTAACTGAGTGTACATGTCTTTCAGTTGGTGATTTTAATGTTGAAATAAAATAAATTTCATTATCAGTATAATCAAAAGATACTTGTCCATCTTCAACTTCCCATTGACCCTTAGTTAAGACAATACCTTCAGGGTTTGAAGGTGGGGAGAAATAAGCTAAATGATTGTATCCATCGATTACAACTGTATCAATGTATCCATCATCTTTGATACCAACATTTTCGTTTTTAGGAACGTAAAATGTATCAAATACTACTTCAAACCAACCATTTTCCATTGAATGAGACCTAATTAACTTATATGAATGGGTTTTGGTATCCACAAGATAAAATTCCAATAAATCACTTGCTCTAGTACTGATTCTAATCATTAAATCAGAAGCTGAAACCCATGTCACTTGAGTAAGTAACTTATCATCAATTTTTTCAGATTTAAGGTCCAACATTTTAAATTCTTTTGAGTTCAAATCATAAATACCAACATCAATTGGAGGATTTGGATAGCCTGCTTTTGGATATTTTAATTCTAATAATTTTGGATAATCTTCAAATCCTTCCTGAACATAATATGGAATGGTGAATTTTGGTACCAATGTATCATCCATTCTAGTGAAAGATAATTTATCACCATTTGGTGACCACCACATTGTTTTATCACTGGCATATACTTCTTCTTCATAAACCCAATCAGGTCTACCATAAAAGATTTGATTTGAGCCATCGAATGTCACTTGTTTGATTGATGAGTCTTCAACTGACTTGATATAAACATTATTATCCAATACAAATGCAATGTTGGTCGACGTTGGAGACCATAAAATAGCTCCAAATTTATCTTGAGGTGTTTTGATAGGACTAATTGAATTGGTTTCTATATCTAATAACCAATAAATTGAAAAAGTCGAATGCCTATAATTATGAGTCGAGTTTGTCTTTAAAATTGCTTTAGTCAAGTCAGGAGAAGCAATCAACTGATCAATGTCATATTCTATTGAGTTGTATTTGAATGAAGATCCATTAAATAACAAGTACTCGTAATTAGAATCAACAATCGATTTTATGGAGTAAATAGTGTCATATTCTAAATCTTCACCATCTCCATGACCTTCAACAGGAATTTGTTCTTTAACGGTATAAGTTCCCTTATCATTGAAAATGGAATTTGGCTCTTTAATCCATTGTAATTCAGTATAGTCAGGGTAAAAGATCCCTTCTCTTGCAATCGAGAAATTCAACGGTATTTTGCCGTTAATATCAACACCACTAGCCTTATTGCTTGGCTTTGCCAAGTCTGATATCAACTCGGGCGAAAAGGTTTTGAAATCATAATCAGAATTAGAACCGCTCTTTGAATTCAAACTATATTTGAAACTATTGAATTGGGACACAGAACTAATCAAGTATCCTGAACCCCATACCAATACAGCCAAAATTGTACCGGTGAAGAAGAAGTTTATAAACTTCTTGTCGCTTCGAGACACCAGCTTATACCTCCTATCCTTTTCCATACTAAACACCTCAGTAACGATCAATACCGCTCAATACCACTGAATAGTCAGGAAAAGAATGATGGAATGCTTCTGTTAAACGGCAGAATGCTGGCGCTTGTGCGACTTCCAAACACGCTTACATAAGAAAGCCGCTTGGACTTACGTAATCGCACTCACTATCTTACCTTGTACCTACGAGGCTACATACAGCTATTGTTGATACGATAATGCTGGCAAGATACGGCCTACGGTCACTGTCACCCCAGAGGAGTTGAAATAAATAGTATTTTTATTATAATACAAGTTAGATATATAAAAACGATTCTATTACATAATTAGTACAATTTGTTAAACTTTTGTTTGGCTTGGTTGTTTGACTTGGTTGTTTGGATCACTTTGATTTGGTCGAGGTCAAATTGTTATGCGAGTTGGTGGCTGATTGACTGTTGGATGGTGGTAAATTGATATTTGAGCTGGTACTTGGATATCCTAACCTTTTTTCATCACTTTGATGGGTATTTGGGGTTGTAACAACATCACTCAATAACACTGGTGAAAATTCAATTATGATTTTTCTCAAGTTGGTTCTTCTAATTGGTTTCGATAAAAAGCCTGACATACCACTATTCAAACATTCTTTAACATTGGATTCATCTGCAAATGCTGTCAACGCAATGATTGGCCTTTCATAATTTAGATTACTTCTAATCATCTTTGTAGCTAATAATCCATCGATTTTAGGCATTTGAACATCCATGAAAATTAAATCATAAACTTCATCTTTTTCAATTGATTCTTTAACAATATCTACAGCTTCCGCTCCATTCGAGGCCATCGTGACATTAGTGAATCCTTCTAATGATAACATTCGTTTAATAACCTCTTGATTCACCATGTTATCTTCTGCTACTAAAATCTTCAAATGTGATAAATCATCTAGTAAAAAGTGACTTTGATTAACATCCAATTTATCAGACCCACTCGATGAATTGGCTGTACCAGTAGAACTACGTGTAACCAAATGGGGTTTTTCGAAAAATGGCTTCCGCTTGGAATTGGTTCCATCGGACCCACTAGTCTCTTCATCACTGGCTTTACGTCTATTACCATTGCCATTACCGCTGTCATTGGTGCTGCCACTAGTATTACCCTCCGGGTAGCTACTAGTATTATAATGATTATTACCATTAGTATTTGGCCCATCTGCTTTATTGATGCTGAATGTAGGGTTTGGTGGTCTCATTTCATCCTTAGGTGATGAAGTCGAAATAGGTTGATCTGCCTTAACTTTGTTAGGATCAATAAGTTCATCACTTCCTTCTGGACTACTTTGATTAATAATCTCATCTTTATCAAATGTAAAGGCTACTTTCCTATTTGCTTTTGATTTTGGATTGAATTCATCTTCACAAAATTCAGCCATATCTTCCTCATTTACTAATATTTCTCCCACCTGTGGTAATGGAACAGTGAATACAAAGGTAGAACCTACGCCTAAAGTGGATTTCAAGGTCATAGTACCTTTCATCATGGTGGCCAATTGTCTACAAATTGCCAACCCTAAACCAGTACCACCGTAACTTCTAGATAATGTTTGATCACCTTGGATGAATGGCTCAAATACTTTCTCTTGTAAGGCAGGCTCAATACCTGGCCCAGTATCACTAACTTCGATTTGTAAAACCCAAGATTTAGGTTTATAAAGATTTTTGATTTTGAAAACTTTGTCATTTTTGACTAATTCATTTGAATTTAATGATGAGTTTAAACTGGTGATACTTGGTCTTTTAGTGGAGGAAGTACTGCCAGTTCCAGGTGCACTTCCAGAACTATTTCCACCATTTAAGTTATTATTCGAGTTATTTCCAGCACTCGAATTTGGAACACTCCCATGAACAAATTTATCTCTCATGTTAGGGGGCGGTAATAATTTGGGATAATTATCTCTTGATAGCTCTTTAATTTTGTCCTCCGATTCTTCTGCAAACTCTTCATCTGGATTTGACGATGAGGGACTTGGACTGTCAGTAGTATCTAATGGACCAATATCAGTTGAAGTATTGGACTTTTCACTATTCTCATTGGACCTTTCTGGAACCTGAGGCAATGGTTTAGCATTCTGAGCAAATTGAGATTGGAATATAACATTTTCATATTCTTGGGTTGACAACGTAGCCACAGATGTAGTATCATTGTTATCTTCAACTCCAGTTCCTGAAGACGAAATTGATGTAGCATCTGCTTGATCAGCTGGTTTGGTAGGTGGTTTTTTATCATATGGATTATTGGAATTGGAGTTATCTTGGTGATGATGAGCATGATCATTACTTTCAGTGGTAGAATCACCGTTATTATAGTGGATTATATTAACAGATTCGAAGTTATTGGCTTGAGCTTTAGGTAAATCATATTCACCTAGTAATTTGAAATTAACATCAACTCTACCATCAACAGGAGTGAATTTCAAAGCATTTGAAACTAGATTCATCACAACTTGGATAATTCTATTTGAATCACCATAAAGAATCAATCTTCTTAAAGTATTAGGTTTAACTAAGATTTTAAAAAACACTCTTTGATCAACTGCTAATTTACTAAAAATTGATTGAACTTGATAAACAATCTCCAAGATTTGAAAAGAAGATTTTTCCAATTTTGACCTATTTAAAGTATTTTTAGAATATGTTAATAATTCAGTCAAAATATGTAATAATAATTCACCAGAACGATTAATCAATTTCAATGAATCTTTGATTCTTGAGGTATCTTCTTCTTCCATTGCTATACTGGTCATACCCAAGATCCCATTTAATGGAGTTCTTAATTCATGAGAAATATTGGCAATGAAAACAGTTTTGGCTTCATTGGCAGCTTCAGCCTCAATTTTAGAAGCTTCCAATTCTTTTGTTCTTAATTTAACACGATCTTCTAGATGAACATATTGACGTTCTAGTTCTTCTCTCATGATATTGAAAGCTTCAGTCAATTCAGTCAATTCATCTTTGAAGAATTTCTTTGAATGTGGGATTCGAGATGGCAATCTAATACCGGTTGAATATACTGAAGTTGAACCACCTGTTCCAGCAGATAGAACACTATTTCTTTTATTATCATGCCTGCTTCTAAGTCTGGGTTTTGAAGGGCTTTGTTGATTACTTATTACAACCATTGCTTTATCATTATTCTCATCATTATTTATGTCGTTATTCTTATTATTATCATTATTATTGTTGTTGGTTGTATTGGCCTTGGTCTTATTTTTATCTTTATTGACGTAGTTAGGATTAATCCTTCGTATCAAGGTTGAATAATATGATAAGGGACCTTGCTCAGCGGCAGAATCCGAAATGTTTGATGTTAATGTGTTGGTGTTATCAGATAAAGCATCATATCCTTTTTCCTTTTCACGTTTTGATCTAGTGATAGCTTCAGTTGCATCTTTTAATTTACTAATTGGTCTAATGAACAAGACTGTCAAAGGGAAAGTAATTAAGCATACAAAAGCCCCAATCCCAAAGGAAACACCAATCAAGATATTTTTTAATCTATCAACAGGACCATTAAAAACGGATTTTCTTTGTTCAATTACAATCGTCCAATAACTTGAAGCATCTAACGTAACTCTTGAATAACCAATTGCAACCGAATCACCATTGACATTTTTCTTTGAAGTTGAGGAGCCTGATTCATGCAATAAAGCTTCTCTTGCCGCGGAAGAATCATTAATGTTATAAACTGTATTGCTTTCTATTGTTGTACCTTTGACAGGGAAAACAGCTTGAAAACCTACCAAATCATTATCTGAAGAGGCCAGGTCTTGAGTTGTTGCGTCTGATCCAAAAATTGGTTCGTAAGCGATGACATTATAATCTTGGGTGCTTTGATCTTGCATAGTTGAACTCCCACTTGTATTTACAGCTTGTTGAATATTATTAGCATTAGTTATAACCGATAAATAACCAGCTATCGAAGGGGTTGACAAAATAATCGAAGTATTTGCAAAAACAGCATAAGTGATACCGACAAAATAAGTTGAATCCGGATCACTATTGTTACTTACAGGACCAGTGAAGTAAACCGAATTAATTTGATTATTCAATTGGTTTATTGAGTTCGGAACCGATACATTTTCTTGTAAAGGATATAAGTAATCCATTGCAGGAGTTGAAGCCGAACTGGCATTATTAAAACTTTCGGCCACTATATGTAAGTCCAAATTATATAATCTAGCAGCCAGGAAAGATTCTGAACTTGTTAAAAATTGATCTAGAGTCAGTTGAGCTTGACTGAAGACCGAATTTGAATTGTTACCAGCTCTATAACTTGTTAAAGGGTTTGTGATGGAATCTCTAGTAGTCAAGTAATAGACCTGATAAAATAAATAATCTATTGCTTGAGTGACTTGACTAGTTTTTAACTGACTAATAACTTCCAATCTTTCAGCTCTTAAATCACTTAAATTACTTGAAAAATATACACCACATACTATTGCCAAAATCAATAAAGAAAATAAACAAGCAAAAGTCACCAACACAATTAATTGGGTCCTAATACCAATCTTTAACTTCCTCATTACAAATATTTATGTTAGTGAAGTGAAAAAAAATGAAACAGTTTAAATCGAACGGGGAGGGATATAATATGTTATAAATGCATGTAAAAAATGGATGGGATGGAAGAACGAAGTGTTATTAGTCTAAAGTCTGCAAATGGAGTATAGCGCCCTATAAAAGCTCCAGCAAAAGTCGATATTCTATGGGGGAAGGTTGATGTTGTAGTACAGTTTGTTTAGTTTTTGAGTGAGACCCAGTTTTAGTGCTGGACGGCTAAACAGACGGGGGAAAACGGCGGGATGAGCTCAAATATGTATACAGAATATGTCGATGCCCACACAGTACTGCTACTTGTATCTATACTTCTACCTAGCCTTGTACTTGGTATGTGCAATCTAAATAACCGCTGAAGAAAATATAAATATTGAAGGATCTCTCATCAAATTCTATTTAAAAATTTTAAGAGCCGCAGCGGTACACCCGCGTAGTTGGGGTCCAGAACTAAGAGGCCATAGCAGAGACAGTATAGCACCGAGAGTGAGCCAAAGCACCCTTGGTGGCAGCAAAGCACCCTTGGTGGTAGCGGTGGCGCTTCTGGTGGCAGTAGTGGCAGCAGTGGCAGCAGTGGCAGCAGTGGCAGCAGTGCTAGTGTGGGTGGTCGGCGTAGTCCACTGGTAGTCCAGATCTAAACATTGATTGACAAAAATAGATAATTAATTGCCTATATTTTGTAAACATTACACAATAGAATGTTTGGAACGACACTGGGGCTGGATTGGCATTTCGCCTAGCCATTCCAGACGGAGCCTAGCCCTTCTATCAGACACCGTTCTACCCTAGCTGCCCCAGGCCCGTCCACCTTGTGCTCTTCCGACCCTAGCCCTGCTCTCCCTCCGACCCATCCATCACCTCTTAGCAACTCAACGGTCGAGCCATCGTAAATTGGAATCGTATTTACGGCACGACATCGCTAGAGCGTACACCGGCGAGCCATGGCGAGACTGGCACTGGGCCGGCACCACACTGGCACCACACTGGCACCACACTGGCACCACACTGGCACCACACTGGCACCACACTGGCACCACACTGGCACCACACTGGCACCACACTGGCACCAACGCGACGCCACGCCGGCACCACACCGAGCCATTCGGCTAATGTGTTTCGCAGAGAAAACTTTTCATCTGTTTATTTTTAGATTAGTGCTAGATTCGGTAGACGCTTACTATACCAAAGGGTTCAGAGATACACTTGATACCCAGTATTGACGCCAGAATAGTGACGCCAGAATAGCGACGCCAGAACCGCGAGATTATAATAGACGCAAGTAGACAATACCTCATCCGCCCCGCTGTGCCTTGATCCCCAACTATTGAAGCTTACCATACACCTTCATTTAAATGGACCCATTGCAACACAAATCCATATAGATAATATTATAACAGCATCCGTATAGAGCATCCTGGAACATCCCTAAAAGTATTTGCACACATTTCCACACATTTAACATGCGGTTTATATCCTTTTGTATCCTTTTGGCTTTGATCAACGCTGATGTTGCAACAACTACCAGTTCTGCTTCAATAACAGGAGTAATCACAAACTCAAACTTGGGTTCGGATTTCTCTGTCAATACTGCCCCGGAAACAACTTCAACGTCTTCTTCATCATCAACAACAAAAGGTTTTACCACTTCTTCACTACCTAAATCCTTAACTACCGAAGACGCCAACGATAAAGCCTTATTCAAGTTTATTTTCACAGGTGATACCTATTATGATATGCCGGTTACGGTGGCAAGCCAGTCCCTTGATCTTAGATTGGATCTACTACAAAATAACCTTTGGGTCTTGAATGGTAATGATGTATTGGACTGTGACTATGTCAATGAATGGTGGTCTTCTGAAGAAAGCCTTTATGGTACCGCTTCCGATGATTCGAATTTCCCTTCTTCTTTAACCACCGCCACCGAATACCTTGCCACCGTCTGTGCTCAAAAGGGAAGTTTTACAACTGATAGTGAATTTCTTGATGATATGCCTGATGCAAGAGTAAATGATCTAGAAAATTTCCAACCCTTTCAAATTCCTTATGTTAATGCAATCAATGCAACTGGAACCGTATTAACATCAAATATTTCAATAATAAACTCAAACCATGAAGAATTAGAATTAGATGACTTCACTTTTATAAACTCAAACAATTCAAATGTGTTCGCTGGTGGGTTTGGTCTTGCTGGTAATGAAATTAGTGATTCGGGGCTCTTGAATAGTTTGATCACCAAGAATGTAATCCACTCAAATGGGTATTCCCTTTATTTCAACACTTTTCTGGATTCTAATACCACCTTTGCCCAAGTGATCCCAGGGTTTGTTGATAAAAAGTACTATTTTGGTGATTTATATCAATTTGATATCTTGGATCATACTGGAAGCAAATTCCCAGCTGGGGTAAGTGACTTTGAAAATAGTTTGGTGGATTATATGATTATTCCATCCACCGAATTAGATGATTTGTTGATTTTGAATCTGGATTCTGGTAACTCTTTAAGTTTGAAATCTAGTACCACTCAAAGATTACCTATTATATTTGATACAAGGACAATTTTCAATTTAATTCCTTTAGATATCATTGTTAATTTGGCAATTCAAACCAATGCTTTTTATAATAGTGAAGTCAATAGGTGGATTGTAGAATGTGATACTATATTAAGCACCAATGCCATGGTCGAGTTTAAAATTGGCAAACTAGATGTTAAAGTTCCAATCCAAGATTTATTAATCAATGCAACATCATATGATCGTCAATTGACTTTCACCAACGGAAAGAATGCTTGCTATTTGAATTTCTTACCTACTTCAACTTCTTATAGCACCTTAGGTTTATCCTTCTTGAAGTCAGTTTACTTGGCGGTGGATAATAATGGTGGGAAAATAGGGTTGGCGTTGGCTAATAAACAATTGGATGTTAAAAGGTCAGATTACTTGCCTTTGGATGATGACACTTCTAAATTTGATAGTGAAGATTATTTAGAGAATTTCACTGAAATGTTGAATGCTTCATCAGTTACTTCAATCGATTCTATCACCCTGGGTCATATTCCGTTTGCAACGAAAGTGAATTACACCGACGCTTTGACGGTGACGTATTCGCCTTATAAATCAGACGAAGATACCTTGACTGTACCAGCCAGATTCTCGGGGATCTTTATCACTTCAAATGAAGTATTTATAACTCAATCTTTACCTACTGGCTCAAGTGGGTTACCTGCATTTGCAACCGCTGCCGATGAAAATAGCCAAAGTAAATCATCTTCTGAAAGTTCATCAAATTCTGGTAGACCTCGATGGATAGCGGATGATAGAGATTTCTGGGTCTTGGGGTGGTTGGTTCTCATGCCGCTCTTCATTGCTGTCATATAGGGATCCATTTCCAACACAATTGTAAAACTACCGAAGGAGATTGACCAACCGTCTGTTCAAAGAAAAGGTATTTCTCTATATATATGTAAATTATTCTATAAAATAACTCTAGATACAATGTAGTTTCTCTTCACCTCATTTGATTGCAACAGTTGAAATCCTTGGATAAAACTGTTATAGTTTCCTCATTTCAATGCTTATTGGTCTATAACCATCAGTTTGGTTATACCTAAACCAATTATACCATAAGATATCCAAAAAGGTAATAATCAAGCCAATAATATTGATGAAGCTCAACTTATCACCAAAAATCATCGAACTAATGATAATTGTTAATAATTCTTTAAAAATCCCTGCTACTGATAAGGTTATAACTTGAGATACTTTTAATAATTTGAATTCACATAAAGTCATCATAAATGCTAAAAGACCTGGCACAATCATCAAGATTACCGTTGTGAAAACCCCTTTAATTTCCCATATACTGGAGTTTAAGAAATTGAACCAACCTTCTACACTAACTCCAATGATGAAAAGTATTAAACACATCGAAGGCGACAAATAAAAAATCGTGGAGATGGTATTGGGAGTATGGGAGTTATTTTTCAATAGTAATTGAGTAAATGACCATCTTAAACCTGACATCATTGATGCAAGCAACACTAAAAATATACCAATTGAAGTATCATCGTCGTCATCAATTTCATTATAGTTTTCAGGTTTCTTGACCATCATTATGACAGAAATGGTCATAACAAGGACAATGACAACCAATCTCCAATTGAATTTTTCTAATTTGAAAAGTAACCCAAATATCAACACAAATATCAATGATGAAGTTTTCAACATGGTATATAAACTCAAGGAAATATATATGATCGATACGTTGGACAAGCCAATATCACCAGCCGACGTGATTGAGCATGGGAAGATTTGTTTCAAATAAACCAAGGTTTCAATCTTAAATAGCTGGGAAAATGGTTTTGTATGTTCATGTTTAGGTCTTAAACTTGGGTTGAGATATAATACACTTGAGCTTAGTATGAATAAACATAATTGGTGGAATGAAGTGATGATAATAGGGAATTTGAAGTTCAACCCATCACCAAACATCCATTTGTTATAAATTGATATCGACATTGAAAATATATACCAGCCTAATATGTAGATGGTGGTCTGAATATTCTTATTGGTTTTTTCAATGGGTTTGATTTCACTGAACCCGCCCATTGAGCTACTAGCAGCCTCAGACCCTACACTGTCGCCAGTTGCTTCAATAGCGCCCGCCTTATCGGCTGGCCTGTCGCCATCGACAAGCGTAGTATCAAACTCTCGACCTCTCGTCGCACCGTTCATCTTTATTTTCTCGCTATTTCTCGCTATTTTTTGGCTGTCTCGCTATTTTCTCGGTATTTTTTGGCTGCCTCGCTGTTTCTCACTATCCTGTGGTCGCTGTCTCGTCTTATGTGATCTTTCTTTCTTGCCTGCGTTCTGCTCTGCTTGCCTGCGTTTCTGCTCTGCCTGCCTGCTCCGCCTCTGCCTTTCTACCGTGTCTCCTATGCCAATGACTAAATGAACGAACCAACTGAAAGAATCCCAGTTAAACAAATACTCAAATTCCAGTTTGTGCGCATTTCATTGAACGATAGCGCGAAAGTCGAGAAACAAGCAACTGGAGAGACAGCGGCTCTTGTAACGTTGTTCAGGTTAGAAAGTGTTATTGGCAAAGGTTGTTTGCATAGTTTGGGCTGAGAGATTGAAGAATGTCGAAAAACAAGACTGTAGATCCAAGCTCGTTGTTTGATCTTCAAAAACAGTATATCCTTGACCAGATCAAGGGCATTCAGTTGCCTGGGAACTTATACACATTAATAATCGATGATAAGACCGAGTCTATATTATATCAGGTGCTTAAGAAAGAACAATTACTTCGGATTGTTACATCGGTAGAGAAGTTGGATGATAAAAGGAAACAACAAACGTTTTTGGAAGCCATTTATTTTGTTGAGCCTACGGTTTATACATTGAATTGCATTGTTGGAGATGTCATAACTCATAGATATAAAAAAGGGTGGGGGTTATTTTTACCAATTTCTTCGAATGATACAGCAATTAATCAGTTCTATCAAAGTTCGAAGTTTTTAAATAATCCAAAAGTACAAAACTATTTTGATTTTGGTGAAAATATCCGGTTTATTCAAAGTTATTTCCATCCAATTGAAAATAGAGTATTTTTGACAGATAATCAAACATCCAATTCAATGGCAATTTATTATAATGAAAACTGTAGTGATTTAGTATTACTTCAAATTAGAAAAGTAGCTAAAAGCTTGGTTAATTTGATGGTTATAACTGGTGAATATCCTTTGATTCGATTTTATTCCCCTCAGAACCAATTCTTTTATAAAGCAACTAGGTTAAGTGAATTGATTTCCGATGAATTTCAAAGACAAATCGATGATTATGCTAGATCCAATCATGATTTCCCTCCTGAATCTAATCAAGATAAACCAAGATCTATTTTATTGATTGTTGACAGAACTATTGATTTATATTCTCCAATATTACATGAATTCACATATCAAGCCATGGCAATGGATATAGTGCCTAGTTTAGAGCGTAATGGAATTTATAAATATCAAAGTGAAAATGAACGAGGTGAAGTAAATGAAGTTATTGCTAATTTAGAAAATGAAAATGATGAAGATTGGATTAATTTAAGACATTTACATATCATTGAAAGTAGTGAATTGATTATTGACAAAATTAATGAATTGGTTAAAAAGAACCCTTTAATGGTTGATAGGTCTAAAGCTACTACATCCTCCGATTTAATGCATATTGTAGCAAATTTAAAAGGTTTTGATGAAGAACGTAAACAAATAACTTTACATAAGACTTTAATTGATGAATGTCTTGATTTAAATGAACAACGTAAATTGGCCGAATTTGCAGCTGATTTCGAACAAACTTGTTGTGCTGAAGGGGTTACATTTGAAGGAATTAGAAGTAAATCTTTACATGATGATTTAATTGTCCTTTTAGCAAGAGAAGATTTACATGTTAATGATAAAATGAGATTGGTTTTAATTTATGGATTATACAGAGGAGGTTTAATCGAACAAGATTTTATTAAATTGGTTAAATTCATTGGAGTTAGAGACACTCAAATTATTTCATTGATTTCAAGATGTTTTTATAATTTACACAAATTAGGATTTCCTATAGTCAAAGAAAAGGTCACTGATTCTAAAATAAAGAAAAAAATGTTTCATACTATTAATAATGATGGAACTTATAATACATCAAGATTTGGACCTGGTATTAAATCGATTTTACAATATTTGATTAAGTATCAATTAGATGAAGATTGGTTTCCTTATTTTAGAGATAAGCCGTTAGAAGATGATATCCCAGCGAATATTGAATTCAATAATAATAATGTCAATGGGAATGGGAATGGAGGTCCAACATCATTAAGAAACTCAAGAATTAAAGCGTCATGGGCTCAAGGATCAGCCAAAGTCGGAAATTCAACAGGATCTCAAAGAGCAAAACAACGAATATTTTGTTATGTAGCAGGGGGTATGACCTTTTCAGAAATCAGATCAATCTATGAGTTATCTAATACTTTACAAAAAGATTTTTTCATTGGATCCGAATCGATTTTAAAACCAAGGGATTTTTTAATTGGATTACAGTCGATTGATAATGTTAAACAGGCATCTGATTTGAATTTATCACTATATAATGAGATAACTAATCCAAAAGAGCCACCATTGCACTTGTTTGAAACCAATGAGAAGCATCATTTGCAATCAAGACCAATGAATGGCCAACCTGGTCAGAATCAACCACAAGGACAATTTCAAGCACAATATCAAGGACAACCACAAGGACAATATTCGACTAGAAAAAATAGCTATACTACTGTTGGATCAAGTGCAAATCTTGGAGGAAGCAAGCATTCCACATTTTCATCGAATCAATACGCAGCATCATCATCATCAGGTGGGTCCTCCACACCAACGGGACAACAATCGATAAATCAGATGAATATTGATTTCAATAAGTTCAATCTAACCCCCCAACCACCAAATTCAAATGTCCCCAGTCACTACCAAAAGAGATCATCGTATAATGAAGTTCCTAAAGAGAAGGAAAAGAAGACAAGTAAATTGAAAAAGTTGTTCAAATAACCTGTGTTTATTCTATAGGCATTCATACTTAATGTAAAGACATTCATAATTGTAGACATTCATACTTGTAAACACATTCATACTTGTAAAGACATTCATACTTGTAAAGACATCTCTGTTCGTCTGTTCCCATTTTTTGCAGCATTTTACGTCAGAAAACTCCGACCAGTAACACCGCAGGTGGCTATTCACCAATCGGTGTTAGCCAAGCTTCAGCAGTTACGTATGTATGGGCATGTCGGGGCAGACGTCGCCAACAATGTCCACGTCCACGTCTGGCCACCAATGGACCCAATGGACATAGAACCCAAAGGACATTGGTACGGACCAGCAAAGCCATCATCTCAGGTACTTATATCCTTTAATCTCCTTGCCCCCACCCATTTCCTATCAGACCTCCTCAAACGCTCACCATTGCACACCTCCCACATTCTTCCCCGTAGGACACAATATACCGCAGGACATAATCGACTAGCGGCTCCATCCAATCCACCCAGCAAATGGATCCCAACCGTTAACCTTCAAGTCTTCCCCAACGGTTCACTGCGACATTTCTTAGTAATAGTTCAGATACGACATCCGTAAATGAAAAAATTGAAATTGCGAGAAGTATTTAAGGAAGGCAAACGCCAGAAGATAACGGCGGCTAATCATAGAAGAGCTTTAGACGGTAACACATAGGGGAAGAAAGAGTAGGGATAGAGTTGGAGATGGAGTTCTTACATTATTTGGAGTACGAGAGACTACCATTTTTCTATTCAATCCAACATTCGAGTGACCAGCACAATGAGATGCCTATAGCATTGGCATCGTTTAATCACACCAAGACCGTGTTTTATCAGTGTAGTGATAAAGATGGTTGGGCGTTGTTGTCTCCGTATTACAACGATTTGTCACCATGTTTCGTGCAAGGTTTGTTGCTTGGGATATTGGGTGTATTTGCCATCTTCGGTGGGTTACATCAAGTTAATTACTACTATAATAAGAAGATTTCAGTATCAAATAAAATTTCACCATTCTTTTATATTAAATTGGCATTGGTAATGGTTCAAATTGTATTTCAAGTCATTTTAAAGTTAAATTACTTCGATAAAGATTTGATTAATACTTCTTTATTTATAAATTTGGTTGGTTTGATTATCATTTTATCATTACATTACATTGAAAATTTCAAAACCACCGTACCAAATGGTTTATTATTGTTTTATTGGTTATTTTCGATCATTTTCAATTTGTTAAAGATCGTTAATTTAACTTTAAGAAATTTGATTCATACAAATTCTGGGATATTTACTATATTATCGTGTGTAAATGCCTTTATAATATTGAATATTGAAATTTTGATCCCAATTAAATCTAATTCATCATTTAAAACTCAACTCAAACAAAGTCCTTATGATAAAGCTAATATTTTTTCAAAAATCGCTTTTGTTTGGATGGGTGATTTAATTAAGAAAGGGTACTATAAATTTTTAACTGAAAAAGATTTACCTCCTTTACCAAATGAATTAAAGGCTACTGTAAATTCAGATATCTTTTATAATAATTGGTATGGTCAAAAAACTTTAAAGCCTTCAATAGTTTGGGCTATAACTAAAGCTTTTGGGCTAAGATTTGCTTTAGGTGGGGTCTTTAAAGGTTTACAAGATGCATTGGCCTTTGTTCAACCTCAATTATTGAAAATGCTAATTCAATTTGTTAATGATTACACTGAATCAAAAAAACAAGGTGATCCTTTACCTTTAACTAAAGGTTTTATGATTGCTGTCAGTATGTTTATTGTATCAATCTGTCAAACTGCATTTTTACATCAATATTTTCAAATTGCTTTTGATTTGGGTATGAAAATTAAATCTTCTTTAACTTCTGTTATTTATAATAAAGCAATGGTCTTAAGTAATGATTCTAAGCAACAATCTTCAACCGGTGATATAGTCAATTTAATGTCTGTTGATATTCAAAGATTACAAGAGTTGGTTCAATATGTTCAAATTGCTTGGTCTGGTCCATTCCAAATCATTTTATGTCTTGCATCTTTATACAACTTATTAGGTAATGCTATGTGGGCTGGTGTTTTTATTATGATTGTCATGATTCCTCTTAATGCTTTACTTGCAAAATATCAGAAAAAATTGCAGAAAACCCAAATGAAATATAAAGATGAAAGATCAAGATTGACTTCTGAGATTTTAAACAATATTAAATCATTGAAATTATATGGTTGGGAAGTTCCTTATTTGAACAAATTAAATCATATTAGAAATGAAAAAGAATTGAAAAATTTGCAAAAGATTGGTGTTTTCAACGCCCTTACTATTATGACTTGGAATTTTGCTCCTGTATTAGTCAGTTGTTCAACTTTTGCTATTTTCATTTTAATTGAAAAGGATAAAACTTTAAGCACAGACATTGTTTTCCCTGCTTTAGCTTTATTTAATTTGTTAGCTTTCCCATTAGCAGTCATTCCTCAAGTTATAACAAATGTTATAGAAGCTCAAGTTTCTTTAGAAAGATTACATAAATTCCTTCACGGTGATGAATTACAAGATGATGCTATTATAAGATTACCAAAGGTGACTCAAGATAATGGTATTGCCATTGAAATTAAAAATGGTAATTTCTTATGGAATAAGCCAAAAGATGATTCAAGTAGTAAAGTATCTTTAACAGACGTTAACCTTGTTGCTAGAAAAAATCAATTGGATTGTATTGTCGGTAAAGTTGGTTCTGGTAAGTCTTCGGTAATTCAAGCCATTTTAGGTGATTTGTATAAATTAAGTGGTGATATCACTGTACATGGTAATGTTGCTTATGTAGCACAAGTTCCTTGGATCATGAATGGTTCAATCAAAGATAATATTTTATTTGGTCATAAATATGATGCTGAATTTTATCAACATGTAATTAAGGCTTGTGCTTTGAATGTTGACTTGAAGATTTTTCCTAAAGGTGATCAAACTCAAGTTGGTGAAAAGGGAATTTCTTTATCTGGAGGTCAAAAAGCCAGACTTTCATTAGCTAGAGCAGTATACGCCAGAGCAGATGTTTATTTAATCGATGATGCATTGTCAGCCGTTGATGAACATGTAGGTAAACATTTGATTGATCATGTTTTGGGTCCAAAAGGTTTATTACATTCCAAATGTAAAGTATTAGCTACGAATAACATTGGTGTTTTAAGTATTGCCAATAACTTACACATGGTTTCCGATGGTAAAATTGTCGAACAAGGTACTTATGATGAAATCATGGGTAAGTCTGATTCAAAATTATATCAATTAATCAAAGAATTTGGTAAAGAAAAAGAAACTGAAGCTGAAATAGAACAAAGGGAGAAGGAGGAAAAAGCAGAAGCTAAAAATGATTTACTCGAAGGTACCCCAGAAGCTGAACAACAGCTTGATTATAATCAATTGGAATCAGATGATGACTTGGATATTAAATCATTAAGAAGAGCTTCTATTATTACCTTGAATGAACAATTAGAAGAAATGTTAGATCAAAAGGATGATGAAGAAGAAGACGAAAAGAGAAAAGAACATTTCGAGCAAGGAAAAGTTAAATGGAATGTCTATCTTGAATATGCTAAAGCATGTAATCCATCTAAAGTTATCATTTGGTTATGTAATATTGTTATATCAATGGGGGTTGCTGTTGTATCAAATGTCTGGTTGAAACATTGGTCTGAAATTAATAGTAGTGAAGGTAGAAATCCTAATGTGGGTTTTTACTTGGGGATTTACCTTTTATTAGGATTTGTATCATCTATTTCACTTTTGTCTCAGAATTGTATTGTTTGGATTTATTGTACCATTAACGGGTCAATTAAATTACATAGGCAAATGGCCATTAGTGTTTTAAGAGCCCCCATGTCTTTCTTTGAAACAACTCCAATTGGTAGAATCTTGAATCGTTTTTCAAATGATGTGTATAAGGTCGATGAAACTTTAGTTAGAGTTTTTGGTATGTTCTTCTCAAATGCTACCAAAGTCACTTTTGCTATTTTAGTAATTTGTTTTTCAA
This sequence comes from Yamadazyma kitorensis, assembly GCA_030572015.1. Lineage (NCBI taxonomy): Eukaryota > Fungi > Ascomycota > Pichiomycetes > Serinales > Debaryomycetaceae > Yamadazyma > Yamadazyma kitorensis. Next base: position 98,300 of record JAJLZC010000026.1, on the reverse strand, counting down.
CTTGGCAAGTTATATTTTTAATCGTCCCAATATTAATATTATACATTTATTATCAACAATATTATTTGAGATCTTCAAGAGAATTAAGAAGGTTAGATTCGGTTTCAAGATCGCCAATCTATGCTAATTTCCAAGAATCATTAAATGGTGTGACTACCATTAGAGCTTATGATCAAGCTGATAGATTTAGATACTTGAATGAATTAAGAGTTGATAAAAATATGAGAGCTTATCATCCAGCCATTAATGCTAATAGATGGTTGGCTGTTAGATTAGAATTTTTAGGTTCGATTATTATTTTAGGGGCAGCCGGATTTGCAATTCTTTCATTAAGATCAGGCACTTTAAGTGCAGGGTTAGTTGGGTTATCCGTTAGTTATGCTTTACAAATCACACAATCATTAAATTGGATTGTTAGAATGACTGTTGAAGTTGAAACTAATATTGTGTCCGTGGAAAGAATTTTAGAATATTCTAATTTAGAATCTGAAGCAGCAGAAGTTATTGAAGATAAAAGACCAAGTGATAACTGGCCAGAGGCAGGTGAGATTAAATTTAATAACTATTCTACAAGGTATAGACCTGAATTGGATCTAGTATTGAAAAATATTAATTTATCAATTAATGCTCGAGAAAAGATAGGTATAGTTGGTAGAACTGGTGCAGGTAAATCATCATTGACTTTGGCATTATTTAGAATAATCGAAGCAAGTAATGGTAATATTGCAATTGATGATGTTAATACCGATGAAATAGGTTTAAAAGACTTGAGACAAAAATTATCGATTATTCCGCAAGATTCTCAAGTGTTTGAAGGTACTATTAGATCCAATTTAGATCCATTTGAACATCACACTTCTGATCAAATATGGAAGGCATTAGAATTGTCTCATTTAAAAGAACATGTGTTGAAAATGTTTGAAAGTGCCCAAGAAGAATATGCAAGTGCCGAAGATAAAACAGATTTGGTTGAAGTTTTTGATGCGTTAGATGTTAAATTAAGCGAAGGAGGTTCGAATTTGTCTGTTGGTCAAAGGCAATTGATGTGTTTAGCTAGGGCTCTTTTGATACCTTCTCATATATTGGTGTTGGATGAGGCCACCGCTGCCGTTGATGTCGAAACTGATAAAGTGTTGCAAGAAACCATTCGTAAGGAATTTAAACAACGTACGATTTTAACCATTGCTCATAGAATCAACACCATTTTGGACTCCGATAAAATCATTGTGTTAGAGAAAGGTGAAGTAGCTGAATTCGACACTCCTGCTAACTTGTTAAAGAAGAAAGAATCATTATTTTATGCTTTGTGTAAACAAGCTGGGTTTGTAAAAGATTAAGACTCTAATAGAAAATATATAAATATTCATTCAAGTATCAATGTTCACTTCTCTTTCTTAAAGTGTTGATGGTGTATAATGGATAAAAATCAGCTCTTGAATCAACATTACAAGGGATTTGGCTGGTGAACTTGGTGGTATCTTTATCGGCAATAGCTAGTTTAGCATCGAATTTAAAGAACTGTAACATTCTATCATCTTCACAATCCACAGATCCAACCAATTGAGTATTATCGACTTTTGTCAAGTCAGTCAACGAGTTATCAAGCTCTAATAGTTGAACAAACTCAAACTTCAAATCATCAGTGATCTTCAACACTAAGATTGCTTTGATGTTTTCAAACAATACAATGACCAGCTTATTGATTTGAATCAACTTCACCACTGAAATTTCCATAGGAGATTCTTCAGTTAGAAATCTAAGTGGAGGTAAATGGGATTCATTTAGAAAAGGCTGGACCAAATCTCTAAAGTTGAAGGACGCTAATAAGACATTATCGACCCAATTCCATAAGAAAAGTGAATCGTCACCACCACCACTGATCAACAATTGAGAATCCCAATCAAGAGGGATCATCGAAGATATGAACTCTTGATGTCCGAATAACCAATGGTTAACAACATAAGTTTGAGGATAATGGGATACTTTGATGTGTTCATCTCTATCACTGGTCAAGATAAACTGTTTGTCGTTGTGTTTGGTGACCAAGACATCTGTCAACATCAGCACATGGCCCAATATAGGCGACAACAGCTTTTCATCGATAGGGGGACTGGAATCAATACCGATCTTATAAACATCACCAAACTTATCACCAATGATAGCCACCGAGTTGTCATCAGCTATGGATATACTACACGGACGTTTGGGGAAGGTTTGTCTTTTTATCAAGTTCAAGCAGTTGGAGCCATTGAAGTCCAACTCGAATATGATTATTGACTTGTCACTATCGGTTATACCAATGAGATATTCATCGTTACCGACCAATTTCAACCCTCTTATATAGTTGTAGATTGGAGGTGCTCCCGGTCCAGGAGTAGGGATCTTTGGGGGTTTCACCTTCTTCAAAACGGCAGTTTCTTCTTCTGCTCCTTCCGTCTCAGGGGTAGGTTCAGGAGTCGGTGTTTCGGTCTCGATGGCAGCCACAACCGACACTGAAGCATTGGTCTTCAAGCGCTTGGTTTCGTTCTGCAAAGATTCGATTTTCTCCTGTTGTTTCTTCTTCAAAGCATCTTGAATGTCCACAGGGTCTTCCCAGCTACCGACAACTTCTCCTTCCAAGTCAAACACGACGAGCTGGTTCTTCACGCTCGTGAATATATGAGTTTCTGACGAAACAATATTTTGGATTGGATGCTTCATTGGCTTGCGATGAGCTTCCAATTTGCGAAATGTTTAGCGTTTTGATCGCGTTGGAGGGTTCAGTTATGATCAAAGGATATGGCGATTCGTTTGTGTACTGCCCGTGTAGCAAGGGCAATGACGTTGGCGACGTGCTAGGAAGCGTACGGATGTACAACGATATCAATGAGCTAAGTTTCTGCCCGTCATGCCAAGTGGTTAAGTGCAAGTACTGCTGTCAAACCCAGTATGAGAAGAAGTACTGTGTCAGTTGTATGACCGACTATTCGAGCACCAATGAGGTTCATTGTATACGGAATTGCTTCACGTGTCCCGAATGTGATGCCATGTTGGCAATTGCAGTGGCCGACGACCAAATTGAAGGGGAAAAGGGGAAGAGATTCGACTTTAAATGTCAGTTTTGTGACTATAAATATAGTACGGCGGTTATAACCAAGCCTAAATCGGTATGGAATATAGTCAGGGGGGAGTATTGGGAGGACAATCAGAGTAATCATCGGCTATTCAATGAGATAAGCACCGTTCATAAACATAGATTGAACTATGAGACGTTGAATGACCAATTGGTCAAAGATTTGAACAACGGTAAGAAGTATAGAGCGATGGGGCTTACTAGTGAAATGGTTGATAAATTCAAACACATGAAGATGAAAATGGAAACTCCATTGGATGATACGAACTTCAGTGAATTAGATAAGATCAAGGTTATTTTGAACTCAAATAAACCCATGCCGTTTCAAATTGGTTCTGATATATCTATCAAGTCGAAGCCAAATAGAACTGGGCTAACGATTCTAAATCCTTCACTCAATACCAACATAAACACCGCCAGTTCAAATTACCCAATCCCTAGAAAACTAACTACACGTGACTCGATCAAATGCATTGACTGCAACCAGGTTCTTCAGACCCCATCCGATGAATTGGTGTCGACTAAATTCCTTACCAAGTTCAATGCTAACGATTATGTGCCAAGTATCACTGTGTCGCCTTTAATAAACCAACCCTTTCCTTCGCAGTTCGATTCAGGGAAACTGTATCATCTATTGATCAATGTGATCAATCCATTGCCATTTTCTGCTTCCATGAACTTATCGGCTCCTTCTGATTATGATCTTGATGCAAATACCTCCGCCCAAATAACTATCCCTATGTCTAAGTTCAGAGTGGGTGGCTACAGTGCAAAAGATCATCCCATAAGAGGTATACCTACAGTGTACCTAACAAAAGAGACCAAGATTGGTAGAGCCGAATTGATTATGAGATTGGGTAAGAACTCACTGAAAGATTCCTCTTTGGATTTAATCGATTCATTACTGGAAAAGGGTGATAATTGGTATTCCGTTCCCCTTGAGTTGATATTCAACGTAAAAAAATCAACATCAACTGATATTAAGATCCCATTATACGTTTCCTTGAGATCAAGACTCCCGGAGTCGATTAAAACATTGGAATTGTCCAAGCCCGAGTTGTCGTTTGGGTTCTGGACGGTAGTTGATTTGGGCACCCATCAACTCAGCGCTAGAAACTAAGTGGATTAAAGTGGATTAAAGTGGATTAAAGTGGATTAAAGCAAGTGTATATTAGTGTAAGTGTATTAAATGATAGAGCAAGTGTATTAAATGTATATTAAACACCTGGCACCTAGAAATCCAACATCAACACTCCTGCAACCTTAGTTAGATGTCTAGCATCTAAAGTATCATCATTATTGACTAGAGGCTGTTGAGTAAATTGGGTGATTTCATCTTCATTTATGGTGATATCGGGCAACTCTTCCTCCACCACATCATTTTCCTGGTTTCTAACTTCTTCTACGTTATCCACCCCATCTACATTCAATTTGTCACCTTCCAGTAGTCTCTCCTCGTTCGATCTCGTTATAGCTTCATTGATGAAAAGTCGTATATATTGACCTGACAACTGTAATGCTTTCTCACTCATCCTGGTGTTGTTGTTCTTGAAAGCAACTTCATGGAAGAGACGAGATACTGTTTTCAAATTGACCAATGTTTCTTCAGTCATCTTGAGCTAAGAGGATTCGATAGATAATATTTATGGTTTCTATATACGCGTAAGTTGTGCGGTACAGTCGTGCGGTACAGTCGTGGTACAGTTGTAGTGTTCTTGCTAATGAGACCGATGCTCTGACGGGTCAACTTGAAAGATCTTATCGGGATTCATGATCCTCAAAGGGTCCAAGTGTAATTTGATGTTCCTCATCACGTCCACGGCATTTTGGCCCACTTCTTCCAATAAGAATTGACGTTTTCCTAGCCCCACCCCATGTTCTCCAGTGCAAGTGCCTTCATACTGGATGGCTCTTCTAACCATATTATCAACCACTTCTTCAGCAACATGTCTTTGATCTGGCCTATACAAAATAAAACTATGGGCATTCCCATCGCCAATATGAGCTACCAAAGTATTTTGGAGGTTATGGCTGTCTATATCTTTCTTGGTTTCTTCTAAAAATGTAGGCAACTTTGAAATAGGTACAGCTGCATCGGTAGTCCACAATTGAATAGTCTTATCGATTGCTTTACCTTGATTGATAGTCGACCACAACGCTACTTTTCTGGCTGACCATAATTCGATAGTTTCTTCATCTGACTTGGCAAATTGAAATTCAATGGAATTATTCAAACTACTCAATTGACGGACTTGATCCACTAAACTATCAACCACTTGATCATTAGAACCACTGATTTTCAAAAATAATGTAGGGTTCTCTTTCCACTTTCTAGTGGTTTCACCTGATAAGTTTATACAATGCATCATTTTATCATCTAACAATTCAATGGCATTGAGTTGGATTCCTGAAAGCAAATAACTATTGACGGAATTAGCAGCGTCTTGAATGGTTTTAAATGGTATAACAGCTACCCTTTCAACTTTAGGTTTGACATAAAGTCTTAATGTGGCCTCAGTGATTATTCCTAGAGTACCTTCACTTCCAATAAACAAACTATTCAAATTATAGCCTGCACTCGTCTTTCTTGGTCTATTCTTGGTCTTAACAATCGTACCATCAGCTAATACCACCGTCAAACTCAAAATATTCTTGTAACACTCTCCATAACGAGTAGCATTTGTACCGGAAGCATTATTAGCACAAATCCCCGAAATTGAAGCCCCAGGACCTGGGTCAATGGGGAATAATAAATTATCGTCATCTAAAATGTCAGCTAAGGTTTCCCAGCCTATTCCACCTTGGACTTTAACGTCCAAATCCAATTTATTTAATTCAATCACTTGATCCATTAATGAAATATCTACACAAACACCACACCGAGTGTTGACAAAATGGCCCTCTAACGACGATTTCCCACTGATTGGTACCACAGGGACCTTATACTTATGAAAAATCTTCATAATCTCTGATACTTCATCGGTCAGTCTGGGATAAATTACATACCTTGGTTTTTCATGAGTTTCGGGGTGATAAGAATTAAAATAAGTATCAGCGTGAGATTCTCTATCTTCATCAGTATTGTTGACGACCAACATCTCATCATCCAAACCCGGAGTGTTTTTACGGAACACTTGACGAACTTCCTTAATAGCTTCTTCCAATTGAGTGAGGTTGGCATATTGTGGAGGGCTCAACTTTTCAATCTTCAATGTTGAATCGGTGGAAGGCACAGGGTCAGATTGGTACAAGTAGGCGCCAAAAATCGACCCAACGGTGAAGATAATGGACTTAACCAAGGTGTCGTAGTTTCCATTGGTGCCTTTACTTTTTTCACTACTTTGACGGGGTCTGTTATCAGATTTTTCAGTGGGCTCTCTAGCCGGAGTTTGGTTTGGGTTGGAGGTCGAGTAGCTAGCGATCCCAGCCCGAACCATGGTGGGCAGCCCTACCAAATTGGGTGTCTTGGTTCTATATAAGCTTCGTTGCACTATTCTAAACATCTTGGTGTTTAACAGTACACAAACAGCAGCATCAGTTGATCTTATATTTTCTGAGTTAAGAATCGGTTCTTTTCCCCGAGTCAAATTCCTTGGAATTGTTGGGGCTAAATAATATCAAATAATACGAATGCACAAGAGGTTGAAGTATAAGTATATTATTTACAAGAAAAAGTTGGTATGTACAACGCCGGGCCTCGACAGAGCCTGGACAGCCGCAAACGATCATGGACCCATGGACATCATGGACCCATGGACATTGGACCCATGGAACGAACATCGATCAATGCGACTGACATGAGGCTAGACTTCAGGCAGAACCTGGGGAACCTGAGCCCGGAGAACTTGGTCCTGGGGAACCTGATCCTTGGCCTTGAGATTGTCTGTTATGATGATTATAAAAGTCTCTTCTTTCCTTATCCTTGAACTCACTAAATTCACGCCAGTCTCTCCAGGTTTCATGTCTTTCCCTCCTACCGCTTTCCGAAAATGCATGATAAACCCATGAACCAATTATAATACCAAAGAATGGGGCCCAGAACCTGCCTCTATGCCTTGGCCCACATCCATATCCACCATACCCATACATGGCAGGACCATGTCCAAACCTTGATAATCTTGGAGCAAACCCTGGGGCAAACCCATAAAACCCCCTTCTCATATAGTGTCCCATATAATTATTTCTAATGAGATCTCTGTACATTTCCTTATACATCTGTTTATACATTTGATTCGACATCTTTGCTTGTCTGCTTAATTGTTTGTTGGCAGCCAATTCGTCGCCAGCAGCCGTGATATTTATAAGGGGCAACAAGGAACTTTCTAGTCATCTGTTTCATTTCCGTCGTTGTCCGATCTCCGCATCAGAGATAAGGGACGGCCGTAGAGACATAGACAGACTTACCGATACTGAGAGGCAACAGACAGAGACATACTTGACTCACTGACAGACGGCAACAGACAAGACACTAGAGACAGATGAGACTGAGATACTGGTGATGCTGGACAGCAGACGAGACAAAACACTGGAGATACTAGAGGTACGGACACTGAGCTTCCTATACTGGATAGACTATTATTTACACTAATTATCTTCTGAGCTACCTTGGCCCTCTGGGCTTTGGCCCAGTCCTTGTCCTTGACCTCCCATAAATTGACTGGCCATGTTTCTTAACATTGGATTATTCATTATTTCTGACATATCGGGCATTTGTCCATTTTCACCTCCTATTCCAAAGTTTTGAGCCATATTTCTAATCATTGGATTATTCATTAATCCTTGTAAAGCTTCTGGATTTTGCATCATTTGCTGTGCTGCTTCCATAATTTGGGGATTGTTCATCATACTTGATAAATCTGGCATTCCTCCTGCTCCTCCAAACAAACTAGACAAATCTGGCATACCACCGGCACCGGCACCAGCACCGGCACCAGCACCAGGGCTTGGTCCAGACCCACGAGGAGTGGTTTCGCTTGAATCTTGAGTGGCAACATCAGTCTTTGGAATTGACTTTTCTAATTCTTCTTCCACTCTACGTTTAGCAGTTTCGTATCCCCTTTTCATGGCGTCTGATTTCTTATCACCTTCGATATCTAATCCCTTTTTATATGCTTCCATTGAACTTTTAGCATCACCTAACGCATACTTGGCCAATCCTAATCTTGAATACGATTTAGAAAAGTTAGGGTCCAATGCAATAGCAGCTTCTGCATCTTTGACGGCCTTTTCATGATTTGATGAAGATGAATAGGCGGCAGCTCTATTTGACAAATAAACCACATTGGTAGAATCCAATTCTATCGCATTGGTATATTTTTCAATGGCCAATGGGAAATTCTTAGCTGCCATGGCTCTATTACCTTCTAATTTAAATTCATCAGCCTTAGCTTTGGTGTCACTATCGATTTCCTTTACACTTGCATCACTATCAACAGAATTGGTGGTTGAAGCACTTCCAGCTCCTCCGGCGATAAGCTCGTCCAATGACTTACCACCAAACTTCTTGGTCAAACTAGATGTATCATCTTTGCTGATTTCAAAGGCATCGGCAATACAGTCAATGGCAACATCCATGGATTCAACATAATCTTCTGAAATGGCCTTATTAGACACTGAGGATTTCAAAAACTCGATTATCGAAGCGGCAATCTCTTTATTACTCATCTTACTTTACTATTGGTATATATCCCCTTAGAGTCCTTGCTTATGGCTTCTATTCACTTTATATAGTAACTACACAAACGCTAATAAAAACTCAACGAGGTGTCCTGATTTTGTTCTCGAAATTTCTGATCTTGGGTGCGCACGACTGCCAGAGCCGCGCCCGCACTGGACCTATTTCTGAGTCGGTGAACCTGATTCTGGACCTAACTTTGGGGGTCCTGGACCTAACTCTGAGGCGCCTGGACCTAAGCCGGCGACAGTTTTATGCTGCTAAGTAATTTCTTCAACTCATAATGTCTTTGCCTCATGTGCTGCAAATTCTTATTCGTAAACTGTTTGATGCCATAGTTAAACACCGTCGATTTGAATTTCAAAAACCTGGAGATCTCTGACGCAAGAAGCTCATGTTCAACCTTTATTTCCAGATTCAAGTTCATGATCTTTTTGACTTCCTCTGATTTAACTACCAACAATCGACGGTACCTTGATTTCTTATTCTCTATTCCAAAATTGAAAAACGAACTGGATTCTGTTGTCCCATTTGCGATATGGTCTCCGTTTGTCACATGATCGCCATTGGCACTTAGTTCTTCATTCAAGTTGGAATTGTTAGAACTCAGGCCCCCATTCTGGCCCCCATTAGAATTGGTAGTGGTAATAGTCATATCGTTCACTTCGATATGAACCTTATTTTCATATTTCCTTAGCTCATTATTGATACCTTTGATTTTTTCAAAGATTTCCTTCCAATCATCTAATTTCTTTAGAAATTGGGAAATCTTCTTAACAATTTCAACAATCGATAATTCTAACCAATTGGTATATTGATTTAATACGGTATATGTATTAGAACTCTTTTCTTCTCCGTGCCATTTGAATTCAAACTTTGGTTCTCCTTTACGCTTCTGAACCGGGAATAGTTCATTACTCCCCAATTTGACAATCAACCTATCGACTACTACCCTTAAATCTGTATGCTTTAATTCATATACAATCAACAACTTGTTTAATCGACTTAGTACCTTGTTGTAACAAATCAAATCATTCAACGAGTAGCTAAGAAACGTCTCGATTTCAATAATCTGATTATGTGATATCATAACTTGTCCAATTTTCGATTTGACCATATCTTGACTCTTGCTTATTTCTTTCATCATTTCAAATGTCAGCTTCTTATGATTGCTATCTTTGTGTGTGAACAACTGATAAAATTCATTCTGATATTCACTAGAATAAAACCCAATTGAAACCAAGTATAAATTCAAACTTTCAATAAGTCGATTGATTCTGTACTTAGAATATGCTGGAACTGTTTGTTTATCAACTTGGTAATTCAACCAAAATTGTTCTCTATTAGGCATAGCAAGAAATGGATTCTTCATCTCAAACAATTGAATCATCTGTTTGATATTCTCCAATGTTTCAAAAGCCGTCAATTCTTGCATCAGTCCTCCGTTTTGGTCCCTAATTCTAAAAAATATGACCCAATCTTTAGAACTAGCATCAAATCTTGCATTGGTGGCCATTATACATAATTTGGAAGTTGGAAAATAATTACCAAATGCATGATTATAGATTCTAGATTCTATTGCTTTAAAATCTTCACTATTTGATGAAGTTGTCTTACTTGCCAGGAAGCTCAAATAATCAAAAACATTGTATAAGTTTTTAGGCTCCTCTGCTAAGAAATCCAACCATTCATGACAAAGTAATGCTTCTAAGTTATATACTCTACCATATTTTACATATAACATCAACGGGGTCATTGATTTGTTATTAAGCTGGTTGACATTGATTAAATTTAGTTCACCGTTTAATAATTGGGATTCAGGTAACCCTTTCAAAATAACATGTAACAATGTATTACCGTTTTTGTCGATATGGTTATCAATATTGATACTTTGGGTGTATTTTGTCTGTTCATAAACACACTTGAAACCTTGTGCTATCACTGAAATATAATCTGTATGATCATAACATCGACAAATGCTGAATAATGGTGTATGTGAGTTATTGTCCTTTAATTCCCAATTAATATACTTCCCTATTTTCGCCATAATCTTCAAATCATGGAATATGTAATGGCCAGATGAACGACCTGATAAATCGACCAGATTAAAATAAGCAACTTGTTCGTTGAATTCTGTACTTGAAATTATTACGTCGACAATCTTGGCAGAAATCATAGATGCTTCTTCCAATAATGAAACTATCAATAGATTCTGGCCTGTGGAAGTATTCTTGTCAAATAAAATATCATCGATAGTGTACCAAGATTCATTGGTATCTAATAACATATCAAAAATTTCTCTGTTGTTTGATTTCACAGCAAACATAAGACAACTTTCACCATTGATATTCCTGCTTTTCAAAAAATGTTTCATTGGAATATTACCTCTAGGAAACTCTTCTTCAATTTCAGCTAAAATCTCTTTTAGCTTTGTAACGTCTTGCCTTTGGATACATGCCCAAAATTCATAGTTTTCTTGTGAAGACTTGATCAAATCATTCAAATGAGAATCATCATCGTTCGATGATAAGTGGTAAATCACTGCATCAAGGTTACTTAGAATATAACTGAAATAACCATCGTTAGTATAATCCACCGAACTAAAGTTTCGAATATAGTAAAGGTGGGCTTCCAAGTTATCTATTTTGGAATGAATGATCACCATAATGAACATACTAACTAGGGCATCGGCGTCAATCACCAATTCTTCTTCCGCCTTCTCATTGATCTCTATAGTCTCATCGTCCGTCCTATTGCTATTGGTCAAAATATTAACGGTGTTTGAAATTATTTTGCATTTTGAAGCCAGACTGGTAATGGAAGTATCATTCAATTTTGTAAATTCTTCAATAGCTAAGGAAATTCTCTTCAATATCGTATTGATATGCCAAGGTTCTTCCACTGGTATATCCAACTGATTAAGCGATAAGCATGATAATTTAGAATACTTCCCATGAGACAACACTTTAATTGAGTCAGGGTCGAATTCCAACTTATCATCATTGTTTAAATTGAATTGGAAAATCAATTGAGACCATATCTTATCATAAAGATTCATCTCAACATATTCATAAACCAATTTATTCAAGTCAAGATCTGGGTTGGATGCAAGGATATTTCGGATCAAATGATAGGTTTTCTCTGAATCTGGGTTATCTTCTTTGATACTTTCCAGGACTATGGCATATGCTTGTTCGACCATTCTATGGAACTCTTTCTTGATGAAACTTAATGGCTTCCTTGTTTGGGTTCGAAGATTATGGAAATCTTGGTTGTTATGATGAAATAGCTTATAGTATTTCTCAGACACCGCTTTCGATAGTATAGGGAAACTTCGAAGCAACATTTCAAAAGTGATGGTTTCTTTGCCCTTCTTGGTCACATCTAAAGGTGATTCCTTTGGCGGATTCAATGTTGTGGGTCTCATTAGTTGGGGATCGATATAATCCACCATATTTAAGAAATTACTTCCTATCAAGCTATCTTCGATATAAATCAACATGAACTTGCTGCCTTTAGGAAAATAGTCACAGAACGAACAGAATTGGCCAAACCCTAGTATGCTTAAGCGTAAACTTCGTTTAAACCCTTTGCCTGTGAAAATCATCCCTTGTTTAAGTAGAATCTGCTTGCCGCTGAGGGTATGATACACAATCAGTTGGTTTTTAGATGAGTTTGTGTTGTTAAAGGACGGGCTGTTGCTTCGTATTATATGCGATCGTATGAAGTCTTCATTGTTGTAGCATAAGTCTCTTAAAAAGACCTTGGTGGATGTGTTGGCGGTGCTTGGATCATAGGCTTGGTCAAGTATGTATGACGGTGGTACTAGTATGGTGAATTCATTATGGTTGCTGGCTAGATCTTGGCTCGTCTGTTTGAAGGGCGCCTTGTTGTAGTGGGGGTTGTTGAAGATGCAATTGAGGTACACGTTGTAGAGCAATGGAAGGTGTGAAGGCCTCGTCGGTGTCATTATCTGCAATTGTGCACTCGTTGCTTAAATCTGTCGCATTTCGAAGGGCATTACAGTGGGCCAGCAATGGCACCGCTGACGACGTTGCGTGGGAGTTTTGGATTATGGCGTAGTTGATAGACTACAGTTCGTCTAGTGGTCTTACAGTTTAGAGACCTGCGTTTATAACAGTTTAGAGACCTGCGGAGACCTACAGTTTATAGTCTTAGTTTTTAGACCTACAGTTTTGGGGGTACGAAAATGCAAAATTCACGATATAGAACATGAAGCGTATAAGATGAGATATGTAACATGAAACGTATAAAATGAGATATATAATATGAAACGTATAATAAAGATGAAACATCAACACGAAACATGAAACGTAAAGTAAAACATGAAACAACATGAAACAATCAGTTCGACTCTTGCATCATGTTTCTTAATGCCACCGAACCGGTCAAGACGCTGCTTTCAGACTTGATTGGATACTCAAGGCCATCCACCTTTTCAGCTAGTTCGGCTGCTCCATAGCCTCCACCACCCGGAGTCATGATGGTGACCCTATCACCTTTGCTTAGTTTGACCGTACATTTCCCACCCAACGATATGGATCTGTATTGGTTCGATGAAACGTCTTTTCGGTACCAGACGTTCTTCCCTCTCAACCCACTTCCACCTCCTAACAATCCAAATGGTGCCAACGATCTTCTTTCCATCAAACAACTCACTTCGAGATCAGGATACGTGAACTCGATTTCTCTGATTACACCATCTCCTCCCTTATGGAACCCATCTCCACCCGATCCACTTCTAACACTGTACTGATGGACAATGACCGGATATCTTTTCTCAAACAACTCAGTATCGGTGATTCGGGTGTTTGTAGTATGGCATTGAACAACAGACTGCCCATCCCACGTAGGCCCGGCACCAGACCCACCACAAATCGTTTCATAGTATCCAAAACTGATATTATTCTCTTTGTCATTGATACCAAACGTGAAGTTATTGCAAGTCCCTTGCGATGCAGCTGCTGCTTCAAATGCTTTCAACATAACATCTACAATTCGTTGGGTGGTTTCAACGTTTCCTCCCACGACAGCTGCTTCATAAGATGGATTCACCACCGACCCTTCTCTCAATTTGAACAGAATTGGCCTTAAACACCCATTATTCAAAGGAATGTCACTGCTAATAAGCGATCTCAACACATATAAAACGGCGGAGTATAAAATGGCTTTTGGAGCATTCAAATTCCCATACATTTCATCCCCAGACTTTGTGAAATCGAAATCGGCATCGCCTGTTTCAGGGTTGATGGTAATCTTGATTGAAATTGGAGTTCCATCATCTAAGTAGTCAATGGCTTCCATTGGTTTACCTTGGAACTTTTCATAGGCCAATTTCAACAAATTTCTAACGGCTGTTTCTGCCGTCGACTGGATAGCTCCCATATATAAATCGATAACGGGCTTCGAAAAATCTTCAACCAAGTGTTTCAATAAGGTAATACCTTTAAAATTGGATGATACTTGAGCTTTCAAGTCTGAAATATTGTCATTCAAGGTCCTTGTCCCTGATCCTCCAGGGTATTTGGCTGGTTCATCATATAATAATCGTTTGACCCCCTCTTCATCAAACTTACCTTCTGAGCAGAGTTTATGGGTCACGATTGATGCCCCTTCATCAAAAATTGTTTTGGAGTTGGGTGGCATAGAACCAGCTGAAATAGACCCAATATCGGCATGATGGCCCCTTGAAGCCGTCCAAAAAATAGGTTCGTTTCTATCACTCAACACTGGAGTGATAACAGTGATATCAGGCAAATGAGATCCTCCAGCTCTAGGATGATTGGAAACAAGTACATCTCCCTGCTTCAAGTTTCCTTTCCACATATCCATTTGGGCTTTGACAGCAAATGACATTGCACCCAAATGAATTGGCACATGAGGAGCATTGGCTACTAAATCACCATTTTGGTCGAATAAAGCACAAGAAAAGTCTAAACGTTCCTTAATATTGGTGGATATGGCGGTTTGCTGTAAAGTTCTTCCCATTTGTTCTGCAATAGACATGAATCTATGGCCAAATACCGACAACTGAATGGGGTCGACTTTGGTGGTCGATAATGCTGGTCTTTTTTGGTGTTCAACCTCGATTAATACATGATCGTTCAAAATGTTTGCAAAGGAGCCAGGCTCAACCAATAAAGTTTGGGTTTCATCAATAATGATAGCAGGACCTTCGATCTCATCACCTAACTTCAAGTCACCCAATTGGAATACGTTGGTATCACACCATCCAAACTTGTCGAAATAAACCGACTTGACTATGTCTGACTCAGATAATTTCGATTTGGCAGCCAAATTTTGGTACTCTTCAAATGGATTATACCTTTGTTTGTCTTTACTTTCAACCACCAAAATGACTTGAATGTCATCAACAAGGACTTTCCTATCCAAACTAAACCCAAACTCATTTTTATGCCTTTGAATGAAAACTTCGTCTGCATTGGTCGAATTTGAAATCAATAGATGTGTATCAGAGCCAACGTATCTCATGTTCAACAAAATATCAACTTTTGTATCAAACTGAGTCAACTGCTGGTTTTCGTAATCCTTGTAAGCCAATTCAACCAACTGTTCTGCTTTACTGTTCAAAAATTCGAAATTGGACGAATCAAATGTAATTGAAATAGGAGCTTGCTTCTCAATGACTATATCAGCCAAATAGATTCCATAGGCTGACAAGATCGAGGAGTATTTATGGATTGCAACGCTAGAAATCCCAAGAGATTTAGCTAATGACACTGCAAATTGACCCCCAGATCCCCCAAAGCAAGCTAAGTTATGTTCATCTGTTCCATAGCCTTTAGCTTCGGTAATGGTTCTGATTGGTCTTGCCATTGATTCAACGGCCACATTCAAAAACCCAATTGCAACTTCCTCTGCAGTCAACTTGACACCTTCATCGGCCTTATCCTTATTGATTTGATCAGTCAATGCATAGAATTTCGATCTCACAACGTCTAAATCCAACGGTTCATTCTGATTGGGACCAAAGATCTTGGGGAAATAATCCGGCAATAATCTTCCAACAAACAAATTGGCATCGGTCACAGTCAATGGTCCACCTTTTCGATAACAAGCCGGGCCCGGATCTGAACCGGCCAGCTCAGGACCAACTACAAAGATCCCATTTTTCCAGAATAACATCGACCCCCCACCGGCAGCCACCGTAGAAATATCCAATTGGGGGGTTTGCAAACTGATTTGACTAACCACAGTTTCGTAAATGTGTTCGAATTTTCCAGCATAACGGGCTACGTCGGTCGAAGTCCCCCCAGCATCAAAGCCAATGGTTGCCTTCTGGCTTTTGGGTGAATCGTCATAACAAGTAGTTCCAAACCCCACCATACCACCGGCCGGCCCCGATAAAATGGCCTTTAAACCAGTGAATTTGTACCATGGACACAACCCACCATTACTCTGCATAAATAGTAATTTATTGCCAAAAGCATTCAAGCCACCTTGGAACCCTTTACCGAAACCTTCAATATAGTCAGTGACCACGGGAGATAAGTAAGCATCAGCGACGGTCGATGAAGTACGATTCACCATACCAATCATAGGTTGTAATTCATGGCTGACGGATATTTGGAACCCAATTCTCTTACAAATCTTAGCAATCTCCAATTCATGGGCTGGATATGCATATGAATGGAGTAAACATAATGCAATAGTCTTGATCTCACCTTGGTTATATAAGTCCGTCAATTGGTTTGAAATTTCGTCATAATTTGGAGCCTTCAACACTCTTATCTTATCGCCTGTTATCCCATCAACCAACTCCGGGTCGTTTTCAACCAATTTGTCCCCACCACCTTCAGAAAACCCTTCAATAGTGACTCTTTCATCGATTTCAATCACTTTTGTATATAAATGGCCCAATTTCTTGTGAGTCAAGTCGAAAATATGGGGCCTAGTTTGCTTGCCAATGGTCAACACGTCCTTGAACCCTTTTGTTGTGATCAAACATACACTAGCACCTTTACGTTCCAATAATGCATTGGTTGCAACTGTCGTAGCCATTCGAATATTGTCGATGGAGTCCAATTTCAATTTCGACCCCTTTGGGATTTCAACCCCATGGGCCCTTTCCAAGATCTTTCTAATACCTTCAGTTGGAGCGTCTTCGTAGTTTTTAGGGTCTACCGATAGTAATTTGAAAACATAGTCAGGTTGATTTGGAATCTTAGCAATGAAATCACAAAAGGTCCCACCTCTGTCCACAGCTATTTGGATTCCTGTCAAATTATCGTCTCTAGTCATTGTATTGTTAGCACCAGTCTTACCACTAACACTTGATACAGAAGTCATACTTTCGAAGGGTTTATATATGAAATTGTTTCATCGGTTCTTGGACTCGAACTCACCGATCTCTCTCATCGGTATTTTTGGTCGCAGGTTCCGATCTACATACTTAAGAGCAGAGAATCAATTGCAATGGTTGCTGTATTGTCAGAGATGCTACTACCGATCAGATGCTACTACCGAACAGATGCTACTACCGTACATATGCTACCACCGAACAGATGCTACTACCGATCAAATGCTATTTACCGACCAAATGGCTATCCAAAGACGCTGTACCGAAATGCTGAAATGCTATATGCTGAGCTTGTTAAAGCCATTAAGGTTATCGGGATCTTGGGCAGACTCTTCCACGGGTGGTATCAAGTTACCCAAGCTGTCGTATTGAACATGCTCTTCAGATTCGCTTTCAGATTCGCTTTCACCTTCAGACTCGCTTTCGCCTTCAGGCTCGCTAGCATCAATTCTATTTCCTAAAGAATCATATTTTGGGCCAGATTCGATGACATTCCCCAAGGCATCGAACTTGATGACATCTTCTTCTCCTTCTTCTTCATCTAGGTCTCCCAAGTCTTCATCTTCAGGGTACATCTCTTTCGAACGGTTAGTATTACCCATCAACCAAACATCTTGGGTTTTGGTTTCTTGTTTCCTTTCCTTACTTTCCTTTTCAAGCTCCTCCAAATACTTATCTTGAGCCTTGATCACACTTTCCGAATCAGTACAGCTCCTATATAGCTCCAATAACTCTTTATTGACTTTCAAGAAATTCAATCCCCAACTAAATTTCTCTAGGATTTGTACTGCCCAATCTTCATGATCTACAATGGCCAAGCAAGCAGCCAATGCTTCCACACAGTTTAACCGCCATGGCTTCCCATAATTCACCGGATTCGTGGCAACGAAATATGGTAATAATCTTTCATTTTTACCTCCAATCTTATTGAATGGAATTTCATCTAGCCTTGCCCATGAACATTCAACCACTGCACTTCCAAAGTTTTCAACGATTTCTTTATCATTCGGACACACCACTCCTTTACCATTAGGCGACACAACCACCCCCTGGAACTTATTACCTATTTTCAAATTACGAATCATTCCTAATCTTTCTAGTTTCTTACCACTACACCTTTTGGGATCGCAATGGTCAAAATCCCACATAGCCAATTTAAAGGGGAGGTCTGCACTAAGAGAGCTATGCTTGGATTCTTGTCGGCCCTTTTTGGCATGGTGGAGCTTGGTCTTGTGCCCGTTAGACGTCCTTTTAGGCCGTTCTTGCTCTATATTCTTCGGTTTGGCCATTGTCTGGAGATTGAAAGATCATCGACAAATTTTTCTCTCGCTTCAGTCGATTTTGCAGCCCTTATAACGTGTAAGGCATTAGCGGGAGTTGGAGATGAAGCATGCAATGTGTCTTCGGAAGTGGAGATGAAGGCTAGCGTTGCTGTTCCAATTTGTAGAGTTGCAAGCGAAAGTGAGACAATAAGGCAAGGAAGGACTAGAAGTAACGAAACATCAGAAGTACTAGAAGTGTCAGAAACATAGAATACAGATATCATAAGTATTATTAGTACAAATCATTAAAAACCAAACTAAAAGCATTTTCATAAGAAAAATCAATCTAAATTAAACAAACTTTTGAACAACATTATGATATGTGCTTGTTGTAAATATGTTTTATGGGTAGGGTTCATTGAACAAAGGGCCCAAGAAGGGTAGTGACATTAAAATTAGAATTAGAAATCTTCATCAAAAGCGAATCCATGGTCATTAGTTTTGGTTTCAGCATTAGTTGAAGCCATAACACCAGCTTTTTGATAATCACTAACTCTTTTTTCAAAGAAATTGGTTTTACCAGCCAACGAAATATTTTCCATGAAATCAAATGGATTACTAACGTTATAAACCTTTTTGTTACCTAAAGCAACTAATAATCTGTCAGCAACGAACTCAACGTATTGACACATCAAACCACAATTCATACCTAATAAACTAATTGGTAAAGCATCAGTGAAAAATTCCTTTTCGATAGCAACGGCTTCAGTAATGATTTTTTCAACAATTTCAGCATCAGGTCTATTTTGTAAATGGGAGAATAAAAGACAAGCAAAATCAGTATGTAAACCTTCATCTCTACAAATCAATTCATTTGAAAAAGTCAACCCTGGCATCATACCTCTCTTTTTCAACCAAAAGATAGAAGCAAATGAACCACTAAAGAAAATACCTTCAACGGCAGCAAACGCAACCAATCTTTCACCGAAAAGAGCTTCATCATCATTGATCCATCTCAAAGCCCAATCAGCTTTCTTTTTAATACAAGGAATGGTTTCAATAGCATTAAATAAGAAATCAGCTTCCTTTGGATCTTTGATATAAGTATCAATCAATAAAGAATAAGTTTCACTATGAATATTTTCCATCATGATTTGGAAACCATAGAAACATTTGGCTTCAGGGATTTGAACTTCAGCTGAAAAGTTTTCAACCAAGTTTTCATTAACAATACCATCCGAAGCGGCGAAAAAGGCTAAAACTCTCGAAACAAAGTATCTTTCATTATCAGTCAATTTTTTGTTCCAATCGTGAATATCTTTACCTAAATCGATTTCTTCAGCGGTCCAAAATGATGCTTCAGCCTTTTTATACATTTGCCAAATTTCATTATATTTAATTGGGAAAAGAACAAATCTTCTATCGTTTTCCATTAATAATGGTTCATCTTTTTCCAATTCTTTTAAAGCGTGTCTATGGACTCTATGTTTTGATAAAAACTGGTTATGTAATTCGATGTCAGCTTGTTCATCATAAACAAACTCTTTTTTACCTTCAGCAGCCTTTTTAGCATCTCCTGATAATTCAGCAGACTTTGGTTGTTCAGCGACCAAATCTTTGTTGGTGACGGTAGTTTGAGCGGCGTCTTTAGCTTGGGCTTCCATGGCCAATTTATCAGTTAAAGAGCTACCTTTCATGGTGGACACGTCCAAGCTCGAGATTTTACCGGTTAATCCATTGGTAGGGGTTTCTTTGACAGACATCGTGGGTATTTGCTATTGTATTCACCTGAGAAATTCAACTGAGAAAAAATTCAACTGATGATGATGGAAAAAACTTTTAAAATAATTTTAGGGGAATTAAGACGTGTTTATATAGATTCAAGGTGTACAAAATTCGAGATTTTAGTATATTTGAGACTTGCGAGACGTGCACTGCAAAGTTAAATCAAAACAAATCCTTAATTCCTTACTATAATGTGTTATAAAATAAACAAACATCCAAGACGTTCGCGTTTGCGCTGGTGGAATTCGTGGAGGCACTACGCGGCCTGGACGTGGACGTGGACGTGGGCCGACCTGACATACAATTGGTGTTGATACAACTTACCTCGCTATGACCTAAGGGATGGCCAAATAGACCTCACTAGGCGAGCCATCCGCCAGCAACTATAGAGTAGCCATCTGCCAGTGATGGTTGTTCCAGTGCCTGTCGTCTATGGTTCAGCGATGGGGCGATGGAGCTATCGGACTGTTTACGCTCCAAAACGGCAACGCGCGGCACGTATTTGAATAATAATAAGACGAGTAGCGAGTAGCAATTAGTTATCTGTTTGTAAGGGCATCTCGATGGGGTTGGGTGATTTAGGATCCCTGCAGTACCAAGAATTGAAGGGAATAACCGTATCGGAAATCAACATTTGTCAGTTTCTTTAATGAGTGCTTTGTCAGTCCCTTCTTTGAGGCTTTAGATGGAGTTTGGGAATGGCTGCAATGTTCCGTTTTCTTCTATTGTTGCTCCATAATTTCTCTTACTCATTGGCCATATACAACGACATGGCTCAATCTACCCTATACCTTCTATGACCGATGTGGGCTCACGCTCCGAGCCATCATCTGCTACAAATCGTGTCATTTTGCTAGCATACTTAAGAACGCACCTACATGAAGTTCTGATACGCCGCCAAGATGAAAACCCTTTATTAACTATAAGTAAATATAGACTACTTAGTGAACCTCATGCATTCAAAACACCCAGTTCTTCCATCGATTTGTTGTACCTAAAACCTTGGATTTTCTTTGAATCTAACAAGCTTTGGATTTCTTCTAAGTCATCATCGGTAAGGTCAATCATACCACCATAATTATTATCAGCTTTTTCAATGGTGGTTGCACTTGGAATTGGAATAAGTTTACAAACCTTTTCAATTCCCTTAAAATTTTCCTTTTGGGATACTTTATGGATATAACTCATAGCCAATCCTTCCAAACTTGTACCTCTTGAATGGGCAACGTCATACAATTTTCTTAAATTTGCCTTATTAGCTTCAAAAATTTCTGGGGTGAACCAATCCATATTGAAAATCTTTCTAAGATCACCTTCTCCAAGAGTACCTAAGTAATCTTTATGATCAGTAGTATAGTCAGTCAATAAACCCCTGGCCAATGGTGAATAGCACATAATAGGGATTTCATTATCACTTGCAGCTTTCAAGATCCCTTTTTCAACGATATTTTGACTCACCATAGAGAATTCCAATTCTAATACTGAAATGGGGGCAACTTTTGAAGCTCTATTGATAGTGTCAACTCCACATTCACTAATTCCAATCCCATCAATTCTGCCCGCTTTGACATGTTCATTCAAATAACCAACTGTTTCTTCAATTGGAATTGTATGATCGACCCGAGCTATAACAATTATAACTTTAGGCTTGACAGGTAAATTTTTAAAAGTTTCCACAACTTGATTGACTACTTTGTCTACTGCCTCTTTGCTTCCGTCTGGTAAATGGGTAGTTGTATTAATACATCCTTTATAAGTCAACACGAAATCTTTATCTTGAACTTTGGAGAAGAATTGCTTAAACAAGTCGATGTTTAGAATCTCAGGATTCATATGATACCCAGTTGCTCCATTAAATAATTTAACATCATATTTCTTATAAAGATGTTCCATTAAGGCAATCGACTCTGGAAATGGTTTAGGATTAACGGTCCATGTTAATGACATGCTACCATATCCTCTATTTGGAATAGCAATTTTTGACATCTTTGATCTTTTATATGTTTCAATTGTATCGATGTATGTTGAGATGCTTCTAGTGATTCAATTGCCTTCATTTATATTCTTTAGTGTTGAAACGGGAACGGAAGTATGTTCATCTCGGCTTTACTTTTAGGTTGTTTTTGCAGCCTCGCAGATTTCTATTTCCAGCCATGTACCGACCGGGGATACCTCAGTAGAGAACGAAAGAACCAGTAGGCGGTCACAATGTATTCGCTACACTGAAGCCAGGAAACCACCAATTTCTAGCGGGGTTCACCTTAGTAACAGCCTTTGAAGAGATTATGGTGGACATTTTTTCCAGTTGATATATTGATCCAGTCACTGGAGCTGTGTAAACGTGAAGGTTAAGCTCGATTATTAACTATTGTTATGCAATTAAAAAAATGTTGCAACCATCCTTGTCTTTCCGAGGGTGCTGAACCTGGCAACATGAATTTCGCAAGTATTAGTAGTTAAATATGGTTCTAAGAGACTAAAATGTTATTAAGGGTTTCAGTTGGAATGTAGGGTATGTACTGAGCATACAAAATAGAAGGCTAAGAATCAAATGCATATATTCTATAAAATTTACCCTGTTATCTCAGGCAATGCACGATAACACAAACACACACAAAATATAATACAAGGTTTTATTTCAAGGCTCTTTAGGTCACTATTGGACTATGTTCTAATAGTCAAATCATAACCAAATTATCGAGCCTAAAACACTCTTGAATGTCATAAACAAGTCAACCAATATTGGTTGCGGTATAAATACATGGAAAATATGGGGGTAGCAAAATTAAGCTCTTTGTCTACCATCAACAAACTGGGCTTGTGTCAAGCCGTCAATGTTATCAAAATTATCATAATTATCAAATCTAGGTGATCCATTACTACCAGTATTTGAAAACTTTGGGACGTTGGAAGTATTTGGCGAGTTTGGAACCGATACAAAAGTATCAATACCACCAGCATTACCCATACCACCTACGCCTGCACCAGTACCAGTATTAGTACTGTTGGCTACTGGTAAAGAACCACCAAATGTATTGGAAAGATTTTGAATAGGAGAACCCGGTGCTGAATCAGGGTATGGAGATGGACTAGTGGTTTCATGACGAGGGAAATTAATCGATGGACTCGATTTAATCGATTGCAAATCTGAATCATCTAATTCTAATGATTTATATAAATCAATTATATTACCTTGACCTTTATAATTATCATTGACCAATTTATATTCAATGAAATTCTTAAATTCGTTACACCAATCTTCAAATTTCCAACCTGACATAACTGAATCATCTAAATGTAACTCGATTAAATTACGACTATCATTTAATGATAAATATTGATAATGAGGCAATGAAGGTAATCCAAATAATAAGGACTGTTTATTCAATTTATCACTAATCAATTGTTTTGGACGACCATATAATTTGAAACAATCAAATATAGGTATCAAATTACGTAACATGGTTTCAATTTCTTGTACACCAGGATGATGGATTGGCATTAAATAGATATAATTAGTCTTAACAAATCTAGTCGAAGTTTTAACTTTTGGTGATGAAGGAGGGGAGGAGGAATTGGAGAAAAACGATGATTGAGATGTAGTTCTTCTATGACCAATTTGACCAGCAATATTTGAATTTGAATTGGATTTGCCTATAGCTGTTGGAGGCGATAAGGTACCATCAGCGGAAGTATTCATTGAACCATCAAATAAATGTTCGAAATTCTTATTAATATAAATCTCACCATTCAATTTCATGATTGAATTAAATTCAATCATATTAATGTTTTCAGGGAATAAATTGTAAACATTTGTCAAGTTTGAAATATAACCAATCATATTTTTCTTTGTAGTCTTTTCCAGTTGATAGATTTCAATATTCCCAATTTTTTTATTAGTGGATGGATTTATTACAATAAAGCATTTTAGCCATTTATGATTAATTTGAGGTAATCTAATATTATACCAATCAGACTTTGGGTACTTCTTTTTGGATAATAAAGTATGAATATCGGATAATTTTGGACCAATTAATGATAACACAACAGCGGTGAAACTTTCATTTAAACTTAATCTTTCATAATTAGATAAATAAATTGCATTTAACCAATTAATAAACTCATCTTTATGGTCGAATTTAATAATCAAGTTATAAAAGAATTCATTTAAATCATTTGAAAACTTGATGATCAAGTTACCTACATCATAATTTATAGTATAATCGAATAAATTGAAGTATTTAGGATTGAATTCATTATCATCAGTCCAAATAGATAATTCGTTACCAGTTAATTTCCCTTCCACATCATACCAATGGCCATTTTGATTCAATTGAATTATAAATTGACCATAAGCATAATTTCTCAAGTTGTGACAATTGAAAAGACTAACAATTGGAGATAATTCAGGGGGCACTCCTTGTAAAGCATTGGTAAAGCTATTGATATTTTTAGATTTGATGGTAGTGTTATTGCTGGCAGTATCATAAGGGAAATTTAAACCATTTACACTGGCATTAGTAGAACCATCAAAGTCATTACTACCATAACTATTCGAATTGAAATTTGAAACTTGGAAATCGTCAGAATAAATCCTTGAATTACGAACATACGAAGAAGGGGTTTGTTTCAACTTGTCACTTAATTTTCGATTTGATATTGATGAAGGTGACATTGGAGGATCATAAGTATTGGAATTGGTGGAAGTTGAAATGTTCAATTTCGAAATATCCAAGTTGTGATCATCTGAATTGGAAGTATTTGAAGTATTGGTGGTATTTGAAGTGTTGGCGGTGCCAACGCTGCTATCGCTATTGCTGTGATTTCTACCGACGTTTGTGAATATGGACAATTTCGGCGGCTTACCCAACCCAGCGTTGCCAGTGTTGCTGTTGGTGTTGCTGGGGCCAGAGCCAGAGGCAATGGCGGCGGCAGTGGCAGCGGCAGTGCTGGTAGCACCGCCAGTATTGGCGGTATTGGAGGTTTTCTTTCTAAATAAATTCATCGCCGGATGTCGGATAACTAACTATAACGTCTAAGGCAGCAGCTACCTGTGATATATATCTCTAGAATCGAATATATAGTTAGCCGCTATAACACAAAAGGCTCAGTAAAAAACTGGGAGCCGGTACTTTATAAGGAAAAAGGAAACTGGAATTGGTGGAATTGATGGGAAGAAATGTCGGTGTCGATAGCTGACCTTCAACGGAGACTGGAGGCCAAAGTTGCAGTAAAACACCAGTAAAACTGTGTGGGAATGAAGCTCAGATGGCAGGGACTAAACTAGCAGAAATAGTGGGGCTGAAGCACCGTAACACTTAGTAAATGATTAGATGATCAAACGATAAACGATAAACGATAACCGATACGATTAAGCAGATCAAGTAGATTAGATTTTATGAATCGAACAAACAAGAAATTAAGAGATTAAGATATGTATATATACTTTGGCTGCTCCACCAAACTCTGTACAAGTTCTCTGTGCAAGCCACCCCATAGCTCTATTGCTTTGCTATACAATTTGGGTTCCTTGCCATTCTCATCTCTGTGCTCCTTTTCGTCTGCGTCGCTCCAATGCCTCAATTTTTTCAACCATTACATCATCGTTGTCACCAGATTCAGCGCAGAGGCTCGGGGGGTTTACGGAGGCAGACTAAGGACTGAAGGGGATTGGGTCGAGTTGTATGCTCTAAATGGACCAGAACACAGGTAGGGTGAGAGAAAGGGTCAGTGGACAATGAGTATCAGACTGTCTAATCTGATGAATCTCTTTACTCGCCCCTTTTTTATTTTTTGGTTTGATTCTCTTTTTGCAGTATTGTTGCTGGATCTGCCACAGCCTAGACATTAGTGCCCATCACCGTCTGTAGGCACAGAGCAGGAGACACGGAGCAGAACTCACAGAGCACACACAACAAGAGACAGAGCAGGAGACTGGAAGGAGACATCGGAACAGAACACTGTTATCGTTATTTTATGTTGCTTTATCAGGTAAAATGTCACACTCCTGTACCGTTGGCTGCCTAGCTTTCTCTTGGATAGACATGGTAGGCCTTAGACATGGTAGACATGGCAGCCCTACAATAGACATCGTAGACCACAATAGAGACTGTAGAGCACAATAGAGACCGTAGACCACAATAGAGCAGACAGTATAGATGGGATAGGGTAGCAGACTGGTTCGATTATAGCTACAGATCAACCAAATGTATAGCCTATAGCTTGGCTCATAATATGTTTCAGGTTGCTTCTTTGGAACCTCACATAAAAGGGTTCATAGATATTTGCTTTTCCAGCTCTCATATTCTAACTGTTGACATGAAGAATGTTATTGCTAACTGAATTCCATCTGGTCATCCTTGTAAAATACCCCATCTCCATCGCAGGTCAATGCAACTTTTCACCCGTGAAACCCTTTAATGACCCGCTCCATTCATACCGTACTCTATTTGGGCAGCCACTCTATTTGGGCAGCCTATTTCATGCTTTCGTAGTACCGTACTATTTAATACCGTAGTCTCATGGTAGTCATACTCTACACACTTGCCCATGGCCATTACGATTCATTATTAAGCCTCAGTTGTAAGGGTAACGAAATGTCGTTCTTGTCCTGGAACAATAATATTATCAATTCTATTCTTAGTGCTCTCTTTGTAGCTTGCCCATTTCGCTCTTGTCTACGTGTTATCCGGACTACTTCATCAACTGCTTCCCTCGACCATTCCCCTGTATTCCATTGGACGTCTCTACATCCTGTCCTACATCCTGTCATAGTGGAGAATTGGCCCATTTGTGGTATATCGTAACCGTATCGATGGCATTGTAGCGCTCTAAGCCATTTCGATTTAGCAGCCTTTCATAGTGTGGGTGCACGGATGTCATTGTCTATGCGATAGTGTGATAGTGCATGGGTGCACGGGTGCCCCAGTCTCTTTAGCGGTGCGATAACGCAGAGGATCAGTTCTTAACTATGTCACACCTTGAACAAACGCCTAAATTAACCAATTTACAAGACCCTGAGTTCAAATTTCTCGTTGGTGAATTATTTGCTAGAATAGATGCTGTCAAAAGTGACAACAAGGGCAATTTTCCTACCATCACAGCATGTAAACTCGATATAATTCAGACGTTTATTAAGAACTACAAGTTGCACATAGGTCCTGATTTGTACCCAGCAGGAAGGCTAATTTTACCAAAGAAAGATGGTCGATTATATTTCATACGACATATTCAATTGGTTAAGATCATTAAGAAGATATATAAAGTCAGTAACAAATCAGGTGATGCCACCCTTTTAACCAATTGGAGAAAGAATTATAACTCAATGAGAGATGAGAAATTCGCCAACAAGGATTTGCCAAAGAATATAGCACAATTCATCAATTCGAGAGGATATGAAATAAATAGAAAGATCACCAACCCTCCCACCATCAATGATATAAATAATGTTCTTGACGAGCTATGTTTGAAGACAAAGGTAGCCCAACAAGTGAAGTTATTATCAAAACTATTTCATCGCTGTACCGTTGAAGAAATCAGATGGATTTGTGCTATTCTTTTGAAACAACATATAGTGCCTGACCACTTTTTCCTTAATAGTTATCACCCACAAGCTGAATCTTTATTCCAAATCACAAACAATTTGAAATTGACTCTTGGTGTCTTGTTTGATAATGATTTAAAATTGACTCAACATCAGTTAAACCCTCAGGTGTTTTATTCATTTACTCCTCAAAGTTCGGTCAAATTGTCTATTCCTTATAACAAATTGGTTGATAAGTTTTCCCAAACAGTCACCGATGATCAAGGGTACAAAGGTAAATTTTATATCGAAGAAAAAATCGATGGCGATAGAATGTTACTTCACTTCAGTCAAGGCAAATTCAAGTTTTTCACTAGAAAATCAAGAGATTATACAAATGTATATGGATCTAACTTCAATCTGGGTTCATTAACGAAATACTTGGGCTCGGCGTTTCATAAGAATGTGAAATCAATCATATTAGATGGAGAGATGGTGGCTTATGACTTTAAAAGAAATTGTATTTTGCCATTTGGGACTTTGAAGACATCAGCTATCCAGGAGACAGTCCGACAATATAACCCAACTGATATGTACTTGAACCAAAGTTCATATCCTTTATTTCTCATATTCGATGCTGTTGAATTCAATGGTAATAGTCTACTTAATCAGCCATTATCCCAACGGAAGAACTTATTACAGAAAGTAATTAACCCTGTACCTAATAGATTCGAAATCTTACAGTATAAGTTGGGTAATACGGCGTTGGATATAACAAATGCTCTTAAAACAATCATATCACAAAGATGCGAAGGGATCATGATCAAAAACGTTATAAGTAAGTACCATGTAGCCAATCGGAATTCGAGTTGGATTAAAGTGAAACCAGAGTATTTAGAAGAATTTGGTGATAACTTAGATTTACCAATCATTGGAATTATTCCGCTGATGAAGAATAGTTATATGTGTGGATTGTATGATGAGGATGCTAAAATTTGGAAAAGCTTTTGTACGGTTGCAAACGGATTCACCGAAAATGATTACAAAGAGATTGATCGATTAATTGGTGACAAATTTGTTGATACTTGTCCTTCAAATGTAATATTTGGTCATAAGAAACCTGCTAAATACATCGATCCTCAAGTTTCCATAGTATTGGAAATAAAAGCTAGGTCTGTCGATAATACAGTCGAAAAGACTTACGCAACCGGTACAACCTTACATAATTTGTATTGTAGAACAATTAAACATGATCAAACTTACAGAGATACTCCAAGTTTTCAAACATATTTGACCATGAGAGAAGATCATTCAAAGAATTTCAACAAAGTACAAACGGTCCAGAAAAAGAAGAGAAAGTTATTGGATAGCTTTGGCGATTCAAAATTGAATAAAATCACTAAAGTATCAAATTTATTCAGTAATTTTAAATTTTTGATATTGTCCGATAAAGTCTACGATGGCCGAGTCAATATTTTGGAATTGCAAAAGATAGTAAGTACTTATGGAGGACAAATTATTCAAAATCCTTCCAACCCAAAAGATGATGGTTCACAAGTAGTGATAATAAGTGAAAAGTTGACTCCATCTTGTGAGAATTTTTTGAAGCAAGGGTTTGATATTATTAGACCAATCTGGCTATTTGAGTGTATAAAGAACATGAAAATCATTCAATTGGATCCAATGGTGTTATTTAAGTCAAATAACGAAAACTTGAATCGGTTGATGAAATTAAAAGTGGATGAGTTTGGTGATAGTTATACACTAATGCCTCGAGGCTCAATTATAGATTACTTGGAATCAATTTGCAAAGGTTATCCCACCGGGACAACCATGGCTTTAAGTAGCAACCACCATATCAGGGACGCCGGAATAGATAACGTAGATCACAACAGTATCGGGATCAATTCATTGGACAAATTATTTGAAGGCTTGGTATTCAAAATAATTGGGACTTCTGTTTACAGTGAAGTGCTTGGGTATAAAATTGAACAGTTTAATGGTACGATATTCCAAGGGTCTGACGAATCCGAAGGAAATACTAACAAAACCGATATAAAATACCATTATGTGGTTGTACCAGATGGGTTAAACCGTGATATGAAAAATCGGGGTGGTTTGGTTGAATCGGTGAACCGACTTCTGGAGAAATTTGCACGAGACTACAAAGAAGGAGGCAAAATAGTTCGAATTGTGTTAGAAAGTTTCATTAATGATAGTATAACCGAAAGGCTCTTAGTCGACCCCAAAGACCATTTGTTTATTTAGACCCTTGCATTCAAGACAAGGGTGGCAGAAGACTATAATTGCAGCCTGTTGGTTGTCATATAATGGCAGTTCCCCAGTTTCCTGCCATAATGTTCCTGTTGTTGTGCAGTCCTAATATGTTATAGTACTATGTTGTAGTACTAATATGTAGTATATAGTACTAATATGTAGTACATGTAGAATCAAGTAATGTCATCAGGACCGAATCAATCGGATCAATATCAAATCAATAGCAATGAAGCTGCAAAAGCAATTCATACAGGTTTACGGCCCGTCAAGGGTTCCAAAACCTTATATTTGTAAAGGAACGAATCAAACAGCAAAGCACCCTAATTGAGTTACAACGATTTACCCAAAGGGTTTCTATTTTGTACAGATCTGAAACAAATTCAGTGGCTGCCGGACATCACCGAAAAGGTTAGTGGAATTGCGGCCAAACGTTTGGGCTTTTGGGGCTTTTGGATGGGGCATTTGGTTCCAACCACAATCAGGAAGTCCAGAAGTATGTAAGCTTGATAGTTTGATACTGAAACTAGCGTTGCTAAATTGTATTGCTGCTAATACACATTGCTGTCATTAGTTGCAAATATGCTTTTCTTCTCCATCCTTGCATCACCACCTTCACCTTAAGCGCTTGCCCTTGCACTTGACAATTGCAGTCGACTCTCAATATAAAACACCAGATATCCCGCCGTTCTAATTCTTCTTCACCCCTAGACTAGTGCCCGTAGTACTTGAACTGACACTGCTTACAAAGACCCCAGTCTTATTAACTACTAATCGTTGCTGCGTTCTTCCCGTTTGAGTAACGAACAAAGTCCTTATCAACACATCGGTACACCGGAATCACAAATCAGGTTTGCAACTGCCACGACCGGGAGTTTCTTATCTGAAAAGTTTTCGTTACAATACAACCCAAATTTCAGTGTTTGATCTTGTTTAAAGCTGCAATATTCCCAGTTCTTAGCACTTGGTTCGTCAAGGTTTGATAGATTACTTGCGAGAAACATGACACTAACAAGGGAATCATTACTGAGACAAGTCTCATTTGATTTCTTAAACACCCATCATTCGGTCACTTTCCATTTAGGTTGGACTACTTTGGTGGCATGCCTTGGTACTTTCCAATTTGGATACCATTTGGCTGAATTAAATGGCTCCCTGTCGATTTTATCATGTAATTTCCATAGAAAAGGTCCTTATGATTCATATCAAGATACTATTTGGTATGAGTATGGCTATAAGCAATGTATACCGATGGATGAAAACCAAACAACAATCATTACCACGATGTTTACCATTGGCGGTTTGGTTAGTCTGATATTGATTGGATCAAATACGTTAGGTACAACCATTGGAAGAAAGATAAATTGTATAATTAATGCTATATTGTTTATAATAGGGTCGTTAATCATGACTTTAGCCAATTCAAGTGGCAATTTGAACATTGGGAGGTTTTTATGTGGATTAGCCGCTGGTTCAAGTGTTGTAATATCACCGATTCTAATCAGTGAGTTGACTCCCATCAATCATCGAGGCTTCTTGGGTTCATTTTGTCAATTATCATTAGCGTTGGGACTATTATTTAGTCAAGTTGGATCTATTTTCTTTGCTAATGATCAACAATGGAGATTGATCTTTTTCACAAGTACTTTGATAGCTTTAATTCAATTTGTATTGTTATTTACAATATCGGAAAGCCCCAAATGGTTAATTATTAACAAAAATGATACAAATAATGCAACCAACATTTTATCAACCTTAAGATCAAACAAACGAGCTGTGCCTTATGAAATTAACCATTGGAGAAGATTATCAATTACCAAAACTGAAGCTGAAGTATTAGAAACAACTCCTCTAATGGATGATTTATCATTAGGATTCGAACCTTTAACACCAATAAAATCAAGAAGAGGGTCAATTGATCCTTCTACAATATCATTATATGAATTTATCACCAATAAAATATATCGTCAAGAACTAATTGCCTTAGTTATAATCATGAGTGGTAACCAATTATGTGGAATGAATACAATTACATTCTATGGAGTTTTATTTTTAAAGAATATTGTGCCCCCTACTACAAATATATTGTATTTAACATCAGCATTGTCATTGTGCAATGTAGTTTCAGCAATGGCAGTTGCTCCATTATTTGACAAACTAGGTAGAAAACCATTACTATTAATATCTGCCTTTATGATGGCCATTGGGTCCTTTTTGATCTCAATAGGTTTGATTAACCATATTGAAATACTAACGGCATTATCATGTTTTTTATTCATCATAGCTTATAGTTTTGGTTTAGGGCCAATCGTGTATTTGATGGTGCCTGAATTCACCAATCAAAATGCCATTGGAATAAGTCAATCATTCGGTACATCCTTAAATTGGGTGTCAAACATCTTAATTGCATTTTTCTTTCCTTATTTACAGCAATGGTTTAGTGGGTATGTCTTTTTCATATTCACTTTGATCAATTTGCTCTACTTATTGTTAATTATTTTATATGTGCCAGAAACCAAGTCTTTCCATTCCCATGACGATGTGTGGAACAACTTCAAGTACTTTTTTTAATAGATATTACTGTCGCTGTATGCTGCCTGCTTCTCTACCGCTCCTGACCAAGCCTACGCGATGGGCCCTTAGCTATGTACCGGGCCCTGCAATAGCTATGTACGGGGCCCTGTGCCATATGTCTTCTGAAGTGTCTTGGAGACATAGACAATGTCAAACCCTGGGGCTATTTCGTGCCTGAATTTTTCACAACTGAAATTCGAACAATAGTTGGACGAAACCGTTGCTATAAATTAAGCTCAATTTCCAAAGTTTATTGTAATTAACGTCAATTGAGTTAAATAAAGTTACAAGCCAACAGTCAAGATGGTCAATTACAAAACATGGATGAAAGAAGTCGATGATGACACCAACATTGGGAAATTGTCAATTCCAGGTACGCATAATTCAGCAGCGTGCCACACTGCGTTACCATCGGTCCAATGTCAAGGAGAAAGCGTTGAAGATCAGTTGAAACACGGAGTCAGGTTCTTAGATATCAGATGTGGGAAATTGTTCCTTAAGGAAGGAGACGAAGCCAAAGATTTACAAGTGATCCATGGTAAATTCCCTGTCAAGATTCCATTTGCTAAGAAATTAACCGATGTTTTAGACGAAGTTTATGATTTTTTGAAAGATAACGACTCTGAAACTGTGATTGTTTCATTGAAGCAAGAAGGTACGGACGATTGGAATAATGATGAAGACGAGTTTGGTAACTGTATTTGGGACAGATATATCAAAGATAACAAGAAGAAATGGTACTTGGACCCTCAATTACCTAAATTAGGTGATGCAAGAGGTAAAGCTATTTTATTCAGAAGATTTGGGGTTAGAAATGAAGACAGAAAGAGAGAATTTGGATTCGACGCTGCTTCTTGGAAGTACAACACCACGAACGATGATCGTGGTAGATTTGCAGTCCAAGATTTCTGTGAATTAGAAAGTGTTGATGACATCAAAAAGAAGGTTGGTTATGTTAGAGATTTCTCTCAAAACGCAATTGACTATAACCGTTCCAATTCCGATCCGAAATTGTTTGTCAACTTTGGTTCCGGGGCTAATTTCTTCAATACTGACTGCTGGCCTGAACAAGTTGCCATCAAGATGTCTGAAGGTAAGGTCGAAGACCATTTCGGTAAAGGTAATGGGGTTGTTGTTTTAGATTATGTTGAAAGAGACGACTGGAAGTTGGTTAAGAAGCTAGTTGACCACAATTTCTAGTGGCACAATTGTCCTATTTTATAACGTATTATGTAGTTGTTTTCATATCATTGTTTTGTAAGCATTTGCATCTCTTCTATCTCTAAGACGGCTGTCTGGGCTCTGGGGCTGCTGGGCAGACCCAGCTCGGCAGACCCATTCAACCTCAGCACGAAAATTTGCAACTGAGCACAACTTGAGACGGATGGACGATGAACAGACTTTCGCTAAGACCAATTATACGGTTGGTAAGGTACCAGACCAACAAGCCCAAAGCCAATATAAACGAAGAGAAACTACGCCAAATAATTGAATCCTCGAATGTTAATCCCAGACTGAAGCCTCAAGGCCCTGCAACAAGACCGATTCCAAATCTCAACCAAAAGTTGATCGATAAAGACATGAATCACCACCAAAAGGAAGAACTAGGGTCATTTCCGAGTAGATTGAGACAGGAAATTAAAGATAAAGCAGACAAATTGCCATCACAACAAGAAGAGCTTCGAAATAACATCACCAAATCTGTATCGAATTACATGGAGAAGCTACAGGAGGGGATTTTCAAAGCTACCAGAGCATTAAACGATGTAACAGGGTATTCGGCCATTGAAGGGTTAAGAAATTCCATTGACGTTTTGGAGAAAGATTTAAAACAAGCCAAAGACCAAGTTAGCCAATGTAAAGATGCATATACTGCTGCAATCCAACAAAGATCAGAGCTGCAAAAGGAAATCAATGAATTACTAACTCGTAAACATAATTGGAACCCTGATGATTTGGAAAGATTCACACAATTGTATAGAAATGACCATGTGAATGAACAGCAAGAACTACAAACTCAACAATTATTGACCGAAGCTGAAACCAAAGTAGATTCAGTGCAATTGAAATTGACTCAATCGATTCTCACAAGGTATCATGAAGAGCAAATTTGGTCAGATAAAATCAGAAGAGCTTCCACTTGGGGGACGTGGTTCTTAATGGGGTTTAACGTATTTTTGTTCTTCATTGCAACCTTTGTTGTGGAGCCTTGGAAAAGAAGAAGAATGGTTGATTCTTTTGAAGAAAAAGTCAAACAAGCTATCATCGATATGTCGAACGAACAAAGGGGTAAAATCGATACTATTTTGACTAACCAGCAGAAAGCTACAGCCAACCTGGATACGTCATTAGAGACTTCAGAGTATTCCTTTAAGTTACCGTTCCATACTTGGATAGACTTCAAAAACTCGGTTGTATCAAACTATAAAGCGATAGTTGACTCTTCAATTGTCACATTGAAGTTCAACAAGTTGGATTTTGGACTCTTAATATCGCTCATATCGATCATATCTGCTTCCCTTGGGTCCTTCTTGACGTTTTATATATAATGTATAGTTATTGCATGTCCTTATTGACGTTTTATATAGTGTATAGTTATTGCATACTTAAGCATAGCGTCTCTGATAGCCAGTCCAAGCTGGGTCCACTTAGTGCCACGCCGAGCGCTCCAGGGACCAATTTGGGCCCAGGTGGCGCCAGCCAGGTCGCCCCAGAGTCGCCTTTCTGACCCCGACACGACCGCGCTCACTTGAAAGATTGCCACTGAATCAAATCTTCGTTGCAAGTAAGACTATCAACTACAATGGAAGAGCTTGGAATTTATGATAGTTCCTCAGTACAAACGCAATTACCACCAAGCATTGGCAAGTTCAACAAACTGAATTTCGATGATGCTGATGTGTATTTGAAGTTGAAGAAGTTGGAAAAAGAGTTGGACTTATTGTTGTTACAAGAAGATTACATCAAAGATGAACAACGTCACTTAAAACGAGAATTAGTTAGGGCACAAGAAGAAGTCAAGAGAATCAAGTCTGTCCCATTGGTAATAGGCCAGTTCTTGGAGCCGATAGACGAGAATACCGGGATTGTATCATCGACCACTGGTTCTAACTATGTGGTGAGGATATTGAGTACTTTGGATCGGGAATTATTGAAGCCATCATCGTCGGTTGCTTTACATCGTCATTCCAACGCTTTGGTTGATATATTACCGCCAGAAGCCGATTCTTCTATATCGATTGTTGGCGAGGATAAAAAACCCGACGTCACTTATGCTGACGTTGGTGGTTTAGATATGCAAAAACAAGAGATTAGAGAAGCGGTTGAATTACCTTTAACTCAAGGGGATTTATATAGTCAAATTGGGATCGATCCGCCAAGAGGGGTTTTATTGTATGGTCCACCAGGTACTGGTAAAACCATGTTGGTCAAGGCCGTTGCTAACTCTTCCACTGCTTCATTTATTCGGATTAATGGTTCTGAATTTGTTCAAAAGTATCTCGGTGAAGGTCCAAGAATGGTCAGAGATGTTTTCAGATTAGCTAGAGAAAACTCTCCTGCTATTATATTTATTGATGAAATCGATGCAATTGCAACTAAAAGATTTGACGCTCAAACTGGAGCTGATCGTGAAGTCCAACGTATTTTATTAGAATTGTTGAATCAAATGGATGGGTTTGATCAAAGTTCGACCGTTAAAGTTATAATGGCAACCAATAGAGCTGATACTTTGGATCCTGCATTATTAAGACCTGGTAGATTGGATAGAAAAATCGAATTTCCAAACTTGAAAGATAGAAGAGAAAGAAGGTTAATTTTTTCAACTATTGCATCTAAGATGGCTTTAGCACCCGAAGCCGATTTGGATTCTTTGATATTAAGAAACGACCCATTGTCTGGTGCAGTGATAGCTGCTATAATGCAAGAAGCAGGGTTAAGAGCCGTAAGAAAAAATAGGTATATGATTTTACAAAGTGATTTGGAAGAAGCGTATACTTCACAAGTCAAGACCGGTACAGAACATGATAAATTTGATTTCTATAAGTGATCTTTAACAATCAAAGAATGAATCATCACAGAACAGAATACTCAAAGAATAAGAATAAAGAATAAGAATAATACATATATAATATAAATTATAAATGACTAGGAAGAATTGTTAAACTAATTCGTAGATGGCTAAACCAGGCTGTAAACAAGCTAATGAGTTGAAATTCAAATGGTCAAGATCAATGTGATAGTCATACTTCCAAATAAGTTTCATATTGGTAGTATCAAAATCACAATTAATTGAGCTTACAGGAGCAACCAACATTACTTGCTTGCTTGACTTGTATGAAGCCAACAACAGGTGCATTATCTCTGTTTCTGCCCCCATTGCATCTACCACCAATCTCTCCTCTTCAACCGGCCGTTCAAGTTGATCCAATGTGATCATCTTGGTGGAATTGTGGCCCAATAACCATGTTGGTGGACTATAAGTTCTCCACCAGATCATAACGTCAGGATCCAAGTTCTCCTGGGTGTAATTTAAAACAGGTATCACACCACCTTGATGGAAAACTCCCATCAATATACACATGAAGAAATTGAAAATGTACCAAGACACTAATATTATATTAGCCAAATTGGACTTCTTTATAACAACTTTGTCTGGGTTATCAGAAATCTTTTGTTTGATCGTTTCACTATTGGACTCCAATCCAGATATATTGTTAAAGTCAAAACAACAGCAAGCAATTGGTACCAATGGGATCAAGAATCTCAACTCTTGGTGTGGCACCAACGATAAGAATACCAATCCACTGATCAATGATAAGAACGGGGTTGTTTTGAAATAAGTATTCTTGAACTTATACATCAACAACACAAGGCCAGGACCAAGGATCTGAGGCAAGTTGATTAAAATATGGGTGAAATATGGGTGGAGGCCATGGAGGGCCAAGTTTTCAGGGTTTGTGTTATAAATAAGATTGTTTAATGGGGTTATCACGATATTTCCGGCTGATAAAGTAGACCAAGTCAAATCATGGTTGAATTCAAACGTATCAATAAGAATAAATACCATAGATGGAAGAACCAACCCCACAACTGCTACAAATACCCCCAATTTGAACTTCCAAAGATATTTCACAACGTGGAAACATGGCAAGATCAAGAACGCCGGGAACGTTATTCGATTGAAAATGCCAATGGATATGAGTAGACCAAGGTAAAACAACTTCTCGTAGTTACATTTCTCCAACTTTCTTACCTCCAAATCGAACCGTAAATCGCCAATTAGCATCACACAGACCAACACAAGCGGAGTTTCGAGGCTGTTGGAGAAGCAATGGGACTGATACACCAACGTCACGTAGGAAGTCGATGCAAAAAATACTGCCTTGATCCTTTCGGGCTTGGTTGGTAGGATTCGATACAAGCACATATCTGTAACCAACCAGTTAATAACAATCAATTGAACTCTGGCCAAGTACCATATCCCCAACGGCGATACCTTCAAGTGGAAATACCGTACAAACTGGAAAATGGGGCCATAAAACAAGTATAGTGGGCCGAAGCTTCGTGCTGGTTGGTCTGAGGTGAACTCCCAAGGTATGGTGGTGGAGAAGCCTAAGAACTTGTTGGCCATCACTTCGAATGTTTGAAAGTGCTCATCAGGATGGATATACGAGTTGGACAATCCAAACAAGAGCCGTAAGGCTATGGTTACAATGTAAACTTGCCTCCAATTCGGCACCGTGAACCCCATGTCTCTGAGTAACGCTGAACCAACGGAGAACAAACGCTGAACCAACGGAGAACAAACGCTGAACCAACGAATAATCGCAGCGCCAGAGACAGCGAGACATCGCCAGATAGCCAGAGACCGCCAGAGACCGCCAGATAGCCAGAGATGCTGCGAAAGCTTTTATTGTCTAAATACTACAGTCTATTCGTCGTCAGATTCGATGGGGTTGGTGACCATGCCGACCTCTTCGTCACTGTAGCCTTCCTCGTCGCTGGGAAAGTCATTGGCATCGTCGGCGTTGCCGTTTTCGGCTTGGATACTGTCAATATAGGCGTCTACAACGCCGTTATCGTCGTCTTCGCTGTCTGAGTAGTCGTCATGGTTTGGGTCAAAGTCGCCGTTGACACCGTTGTGGCCATTGAGCAACTTAGCATCGTCCAATTCCTCGATGTATTCGACGTCGGACTCGTCTTCGGAGTGCTGGATGCGGCCGTATGTGACATTGAAATAGTCTCTTTGTAAGTCGGCTTGTTCGTAAATGATATTCATTCTACTTTGGAGTTGCATTAATTTTGGTAAAGTATCTGATTTCTTGGTCAATATCCCATGCAAGTTGGATAACTTCGAAGTCAAGCCTGACAATGATGATAAAACACTCCCATGGATGATTATGATCCATTTTAACCAGTATATCAATTGATCAAACTTGTTGGCATTACGTGCTAATCGTTCGGATATTCTGTCAAGCAACAAGATAGCCAAAGATGAATCCAACCTAGCAATTGTGTTTTGAATCACTTGTTGATCCTTGTTCCCCAACACTGTTTCCAATAAGGAATGATCGTTATTTCGAAGCGATTGAGTAAGGATGGTGGCTAAAGTATTATTTCCTAACCCTTTTGATGATTTCTTGGGTTGGATTGATTTAACGTCTGTACTTAATTTTTCCAATTTCTCTGCCAACGTTTCCCCTTCTTCTTCGTCATCTTCTTCAATGACATGATTGAGATTAAATCCATCGCTTACCACTGTATTACCCTCGTTATAATGTACATTTGATGCAACATCATGGCCATTCATGGCGTGATGGGCTACTGAAGTATCAATTTTAGCTTTAAAAAGTTGTAATGGGCCATTAATCGCCAAATTCCCATCCTGTAACCAAGGATTAGAGTCAAAGACCGGGATATTGCCATTTTCTAACCATGAGTAAAGGATATTGTTATTTTTGATTTTGGTGGTTGTTATGAATAATTCAGCAGTCATATTACCTTTAATATCATTAGGGTGTCTTTTTAAACTGAGTACCCCATTACAAGACCGGGATTTGGAATTAGCCAATTGTCTTCTCTTTTTCTTGGAATTCGTAGCCGTTTGTTGAGTTTCCTCTGATAAAAACGAATTAAAAACTTCAACCGTACCAATATCGGTTCTAGCAATCAAAATGGAATTATCGCCATCAATGCCTATGTCAACTTGAACAACTGGAGATTCAGCCACAAATACTGTTTTTGTAGTCAGTTTTTCAATGGAATATAAGTTTATAAATCTGTCATCAATGGCGCTGGTCAAGAAATAGTCATTGTGGCCAGGTATAGGTATTATGGTGCTGATCAGTTCGATATGAGCAGGGAAGGTCTTCACGATCTGTTTGGATTTGATATTTACAAGGTAAACTGAATGAGATCCCGCCAACATATGGGGTTGGGAATTGTAGTTTATGATGACGATGTTGGTGATGGACTCGTTGGTTTCCAACCTATCGTTAATGGAAAACTGTTGGAGCTTATTATAGAACATATCCCATTCATAAATGATCCCGTTGATATCAGATGCCCATAATGAATTAGTTATGTTGGAGTATTTGAAATCGGTGATTAAGGAGTTGGAGGACGTTGACATGGTGGCCACGATCGAGTTCGACACCGCCGAGTACAACAATATGGCACCGTTCGTCAATCCGATCCCCAACAAGTGATCGTCCTCCTGGAATGGGATCCAACTCAATACACTAACCTTGTGGTCTTTTTCAAGATTGAACGACGTCGTCAACGTAGCTTGCGATTTGCTCGTGGATTCCACCCTTATTTGATGGGTATCCAACGCCACCGCAGCACTGGCATGCAAAAGACCTCGTGGGTCGTACCTGGAGGCTATCAAAGGGTTAGTCGTCATCGTTTCCTCGTTTTAGCCGCCGTCTCTGTTTGAAAAGTTTCAATTTCAGCGATGAGACTGAAGAAAATTTGATGATGTTTGAGTGCAGGAGGAACGAAACCGCTAACAAACGATGCGTAGGACGACGTATAAAACGACGTATAAGACGATGGTTAGGGCAATGTGTACCTTGGGCACGGCCGTGGGCACGGCAACACTTAGAGCAACACCTAGAGCGATGTATATGCCCTTCTCCAGGGCATACCGGCCGTACAGCAGCAGGCCAGAGATCCCCAAGATGATGGATGAGCCAAGTAAGATGGCCCCAGGTAAGGCATTAGGAATAGAGCAATTGGACTTGGATGCGGTTAAAGAATACAAGATCAAGAAGGAGCTCACGTTGCATCATATCCAGTATAAGGGCAAGCACAGTGTGCCTGATACCAATGCGCCAGTGGTGATGTTGCATGGGCTATTTGGCAGTACCCAAGACTACCGAACCGCAGCTAGGGCTATAAGCTACCACAGTCGAACCAAAGTGATCGCTATGGATTTGAGAAACCATGGATGTTCACCTAGGAGAGGACCCCATGACTATGTGTCGATGACAGAGGACGTGATCCATACTATACGAGACGAAGGGTGGCGGAATATCACCTTGGTTGGACATTCTATGGGGGCCAAAGTTGCAATGTTGGTAGCCTTGCAGCAACCTCAATTGGTATCCAAACTAGTCGTCATAGACAATTCTCCGGTGGAAGAATCGTTGCCGGAAGAGTTCCATGTCCAGCTAGTAGCCATGTGTCATGCTGAGCAGCAATTGGTGGCTAAATATGATAAGAAGCATAAGAATTATTCTCCAGTCTATAGGGACTTTGACAACATATTGAAGTCGTTTGGGATATTTAAAAAGATCCGAATGTGGTTAATGTCTAATGTGATCCTAAGGAAGAAATGGAGAATTCGAATCCCAGTGTTGCAATTTTTGAAGTTCAATGCTTTAGAAGAAGTAGGCAAGTGGCCAAGTGAAACTGTTGAAGGACTAAAGTTTGAAAAGCCCACGGTTATAATGAGAGGATCAAAGTCGAATTTCGTCACTGACGACCATATTAACAATGAATTCCCCAAGTATTTTAGTGATTTTGAAGTTGAAACGTTTGAAGGAGGCCATTGGTTGGTGACGGAAAACCACGAGGAGTTTGTTGGTTCGATGGTTAGGTTTGTTAAGTCCAAGGAATAGATAGGCTGGTGTTGTTCGCTCTGCTCTGCTCTGCTCTGCTCTGCTCTGGCTCTGGCATCTCGTGTTTGGCACCATCGTGACTGGGGCCACTGGGGCCATATGGACCCAGCGCGGCCCCAGTGGCCCTCAACATTAGCCATGTACGACCTCCAAACAACAAACAAAAAATTATAAAAGGACCGAAATTTTCTGTTTTTTTGAAAAAGTCATTAGGTTAGACACTACGGCCAAATAGAGACGTAGAGGTATAAGATGTCTGAATATTCAGGTAATGGAGGCAATGAAGACTTATCGTTACCTAAAGCCACGGTGCAAAAGATCTTGAGTGAAATCTTGCCCAAAGATATAGCAGTAAGCAAGGAAGCAAGAGAAGCTATTACTGAATGTAGCATTGAATTTATAATGATATTATCGACCCAACTGAATGATATAGCGGAAAAGGAAGCCAAAAAGACCATTGCATCTGACCATGTTGTCAAGGCTTTAGAGGAGTTGGGATTTCATAACTACCTTGAGATCATCAATAAGGTACTAGATGAACATAAAGAATTATTAAAGGGTAAAGAAAAGAAGAATAATAAGTTTCAAAACTCTGGATTCACCGAAGAAGAATTGTTGAAGCAACAAGAGGAGCTATTTAAGAAGTCCAGAGACAGACTACAAAGCAATCATAATCAAGATGAAGAGATTAAGCCTGAGATTAAGCCTGAACTTAATTTTTGAGCTTCCGTTAATGCAGTTATGATCATTTGTTATTGCCTATATATACTTGTACAATATAAACATATCTATCTGAGCTGAGCTGAGCTTCTGTCCTCTCATCCATGTCCATGGCCAGAACATCCTATCCCAACACGATCAAGTACAATATCACTATCGTATTAATCAAGATCAACGGGAACCTCAGCAACGTCCTCGTAGCACTGATCAAATTGATCAATCGTGACTTGATATTGGACCCTCCGCTACCACCAAACTGATTGAACTGGCCGTTTTGGGCCCCACTAGCTTGGGACCCCCACCCAATCCGATTCAAAAACCGGTCTTCACTCAACACCGCCACCGCATTCACCAACAACAACGCTGTGTACACAAATCCTCCAATACCAAACATCATCCTTAGTGTTCAAAAAATTTGTTTGGAATCGCACTTTTGTTTACTTTGGCGGTTAGCACTTAGGCATTGATTGGTTTCATTGGCGCTACGTACGGCATTGCTACTGTTTAGACCGGTGAGAGAGTGCTACTGTTGCCGCTTGTAAAGAAATGATGGAGCCGGCGAAGACCGCTTCGAAAGGGAGGAAGAAAGACTCCATTGAGCAGTTTATAGGTACACCCCAGATGTTTATTGACAATAGTTTGTCCCAGCTAAGGTATATGATTTTGATCGAAGGGTTGTCGATTCCTCCAGGGTATGATCTGTGTCCTTATAGGCAAGTTGTGTGGTCGATTCTTTGTAGGGCACCTGTGTTTTCCACCAAGAACTATCTCGATATCATATCAACTGCTGCCACGAATCTAAGTCCTGAAATCCATCAAAAGATCCGAAATGATACCTTTAGAACCCTAATGCACGATAAACATTTCCATTTGAAGGTCCTGGAACCTTCGTTGATTCGAATATTATCGGCCATAGCCGTCACGTCCCATAATAACGGCAGTGGGTACGTCCAAGGGGTAAATGTGTTGTTAGCTCCCATTGCCTATACTTGCCATAAAACTGAACCCCAAGCTTTCGCCATCTTGCACCATTTGATCACAAAACAGATTCCTTTATACGTCACC
Source organism: Yamadazyma kitorensis (assembly GCA_030572015.1). Lineage (NCBI taxonomy): Eukaryota > Fungi > Ascomycota > Pichiomycetes > Serinales > Debaryomycetaceae > Yamadazyma > Yamadazyma kitorensis. The sequence goes on along the minus strand of JAJLZC010000026.1, from coordinate 54,846 downwards.
CCCAGTTTGGAAGGTGTCCATACCGGGCTCTCTTTAGTGGACGTTGTCTTGAAGATTATAGACCCTACTTTAAGTGAATATTTGGACTCGAAGTTCCTAAAAGCTGAGATCTATGCTTTCCCTTCGGTATTGACTTTATGCGCTTGTACTCCTTCATTACAATCGGTTCTTAAATTATGGGATTTCTTGTTTGCTTATGGAGTCCATATGAATATTCTTTTCATTGTAGCTCAATTGATTCAAATCAGATCAAAACTTTTATCTTCAAATCAACCAATGAAGTTGTTAAGAACTTTGCCTAATTTAGAAGAAAATGAAATCATCAAATTGAGTTTAAGTTTTGTCCCTGAGTTACCAAAACCTTTATTTGATTTGATCATAAGGCATAGTTATGATCCCAACGTTCCTCGTCAATTAAGAGACTATTTAAATACAAATCCTTTTTGATGGCTGGAATCTTTATATTTTCACTACTTGTATTAATATATCCCAAGTTTAAAATCATTAGCATCATAATATGAACATAACACTGTTCGATCATTATAGATCCTACCTGCCAACCCCATAATAGCCTTGAATGCTTCTTGTTCGTCATTATACTCAACGAAGATTTTACCTAGCCCAGGCTCGGTGAATTGTGATAATCCTGGGGTATACTCATTGGCAGGTCTAGGTATACGAATCCTCAAGACTTTACCAAATTTCAGAACTTCCTGTTCAATGTCTTGGTAAATGAACTTATAATTATCATCATCAATTAAGTCTTTAGCTTTTACGGCATTAATTAACTGAATTACATTCAGTTTTTTGGTGGTGGAAATCAATTCATTCTTAACTAATTTCAATAATGTCTCATAATCACTTGGGCTTTCTTGAATGGTGGTTTCATTGGGTAATATACATGAAAATTTGATATCTTTAATAATATCATTCTTCGTTTTTAATTTGGTCATTATGTCTTCAATTTGACTAACGGCTATAATTGGTTTCCAATCTTCTAATTTGAATTCAATAAACGATATTCCCATTGACTGTTTTTGCAATTTATCCCTTAATAGTTGGAACCTGGATATTGGGGCTACTTCTTTAATAGCTTCTAGTATGTCAGACTCTTCAAATTCTTCTCCAACCAACGCAGTCACTTTATATGCGCTATCAAGCACATCTATTGTGTTGACTGGTCCATCTGGATCCTTATAACCTTGGGCAATGTATCCATTCGGTCTCTTAAAATCAAGAGTCACGTTATTACCATCGATTCTTAATTTAGTCCCATTCATTGCCAAACAAATAGTGGCACAATAATTGTTTTGAAATTCAATTATCAAGGTCCGATTATCTTTAGTTTTGATCTTTGAATCGATGTTATTATCGCCAACTTGTTGGATATCAATCTTAGCCAATTGCTTATTGACATAGTCTGTCAATTTCAAATAATCAACTTGATCAAAATCTATGTCTTGCAATAAAAGTATACGAGCATTTCTTGAATCATTAGGATTGATTTTGGATCCTCCACTCAAGATATCATTACCATCTAATGAACGATTCTTCACTATACCTTCAAGCTTGGTAAAATCAACCGGCCGTGGATATCCAGGTAATGGGAAAAGACCAGATAATTTAGCCCTTTGAGATGTAACATTTTCGAATCCTTTAGGCTTAACCCCCCATTTAGAGTCAATTCCTGTTATTTCTTCCAAAGCTATATGATCCTTCAATTTTTCAAGTCGAGCTTCATAACGGGGGAGAAGAACCTCGAGAGGCTCAGTCTCTTTAGGTGTTTCTTCCGGCACTGGCATTTCAGCTTCTTGTTCTTGTTCCTGTCTTGGTCTGTAACTGTCTCTGTCTCTGGGATGTTGATATTGTTGACCTCTTCCCCTGCCGTTGTTGTGCCTTTGAAAGTTTCTTTGACCCCCATTTTGATAATTGTTCTGGTAGTTCTGGCTAAAGTTCGGCTGTTCTTCATAGTTTTGATACTGATAATTAGAATATTCTCTATTCCTTCTGTCTCTGCCGTTGTTTCTGGCCATTCTATCGTCATTTCGACCATTATAATCATTGTAGCCTCTTTTCCTATCATTATTGTCGTTTCTCTGGTATCCTGGGCCCGATGGTGCTGGCCGTGGTCCTGAAAATCCTGAAGGTCCTGAAGGTGCTGGCCCCGATGGCCTTGCTGGCCCTGCTGGTCCTGACGGCCCAGATTGTCCTGGCCGTCCTAATGTGCCGCTACGAGATGGCTCTTCTTTGACTCTTTCTCGTGCTCGAGACCCATAGCTCGAGTAATCTGAGGTCGAGCCGCCTCCTCTCCTGCTATCTTTATACCCGTTTAAAGATTCGCCTAAATGTGTTAGTAAGCTTTGTTGAGCTGTGCTTGTGCTAATGTTATCCGTACCATTCGAGCTCATTATACGCTTCCAATAGTGCAATTGTTGGTGATATTTTTTCTTGCTCGTCGCATCGTCATACCATCGAAGGGCCAGAGTTTGGGAAAACGGTACGAAGGTAGGCGAAACGGTACGATGTTAGGGGTCGGGTCTATATATGTGTATATATGGATATGTACAGAAGTTACAATTCATCGTGTTCAAGTGGATCCTCGTTTTGAGCGTCAGCTTCTGGCTCTTGGGCGTCATCAGCCACTGGGTCTTCGATGTGATCAACTGGTTCTTGCGATATTTCGTCAGCTTCTTGGGCTTCTTGGGCTTGTTCAGCCTTTTCTGCTTCGAGTTGAGCCTTTTCCAACAACTTAAGCTTCTCTTTCTCTTCCTTTTGTTGTCTTCTGGCTATTAACTTTTCTAATTTGGTATTGAAGGTCTTGATTCTTTGTTGATGAGATTGGTCAACAACTAAAAGATCAGCAAGCATCGACACAATGCTATCAGACAACGTTTCAAACTTTTCGAAAAGTTCAAGCTTAGGAATGCTTTCAAACTTGCTTGGGCTCATTGCAACAATTTCACCTAAATCGGTCAATAACGACTTATAATGAGTCAATGTTTTATCTAAAGTCAATATCTTATCGTCTCCTTTATTCATCAATTGCATCTTAACTTTATCGTTTTCTTTGTCAAAGTCAAAACTAGCATCATCATACTTTTGTCTGATAGAGCTAATTTCTCCCCCAAATTCAAGCATCCTTGATTGAATCTTCATCATAATACTAGTACCATCTTCGTAAAGTTTCTTTAACCCTGTCAAAGATAAATCGGTATCCTCCATTTTAAGTAACTGATCCATATCTGATCTAGTCGAGGTGACTTTGTCCAATTTAGCTTGGAATTGATCGATTGAAGAATCATCACTTTCAAAGTCCAACCATTCAATGATTGCACTAATGTCTTCTCTGATATCATCAATTGCCACTTCTCCACTTAATTTATCTTCGTTGTCATCGAGATAGTTACGTAAACTATAACAAGCACCCTCTAATGAGTTTCTTATATTATCCAACTCTAATTTCTGGTCGTCTTGAGAATCCAAATATTCCAATTTGTCTTTGATTCTTTGTTTCAATGGTTTTGACATAGGTCTAAGGTTTGGGTACTGTGGTCTGGAAAGAGCGATAGAAACCGGTCTTAAAACTTTTCTAGATGGTCTTTCATTAGCTGTTGAATTGTTTGTGTCTTCTGAAGATTCGGCTTCAGGTTCGGCCTTTGCTTCTGCTTCAACATCTGCTTCTTCGTCATTTATGACTTTTTCTTCGTCTTCGTCTTCGATCTTTCCATCATCTTCATCTTTGCCCAAGAGCTTCTTGAAAAATCCATTTTTACTTTCTTTGACACACTCAGCTTCCAATTTTCTAATACTGAAAATCTTGTTAGAATCGATTTCAAATTTACCAAATAATTGCTTCTTATAACTTTCATCGTCATTACAAGAAAGACTTGAGGTCTTGTCCAAAACATCATCGATATTATAAGTTTTGAATAATCTACCATCTTCATATAACTGGATTACTAAATCTTTAGGTAAATCACCTAAATTAATTCTCTTTTGTTGATCTGTAACTTCACCTTTTTGAAAAACAACGTATTCTTGTTCATTAACGTTAATTTCATAGTTATGATACAATTTTTCAACAATTTCAAAATCTTTATTGGCACTTAATTTATTTTTAAGTTTAAAAGCTTTAAAAGTTGTTCCAATTGCACAACTTTCATCTGCATTAACGGTTTTGGAAATTCTATCTTCACCTAACATTGAATTCAAATGTTTTTGAACAAATGGCACTCTTGAAGAACCACCTGTTAAAATGACAGATTTTAAATCATTAATAGAGATCCCAGAATCATGTAACGCATCTAAAATTGGTTTAGTGACTCTAGCCATGTTATCAATATTAATTTCTTCAAATTCTTGCCTAGTAATAGTAGTTCTAAAGTCTTCATCATTTAAAATAGATTCTAAGTTGACATGATAATCGGAATTTGCTGATAAGATTGTTTTAGCCTTTTCCGAAGCTTCTAATAAACGAGAAGCAGTTCTTGGAGGTAATTCTTTATTTTCATCATAGCCTAAAGCACTTGCCAATTTTTCAGTCAAGATAGTATAGATTGATTGGGTTAACAATTGACCACCAAAATTTGTATCGTAACCAATACTTTCAAATTCCAACTTAATAGATAAGTTTGAAAATGGAGTAATCGAAAATAAAGTAGCTTTAGTTGAGCCAGCACCCATATCATATATCATGTAAAATTCCTTTTTGTTATTGTATTCCTTTTGTTCATACTTCTTATTGGACAAGAAATTGGCAGCGACAGCACTACCTTCATCCACTAATCCTAATATATTAGAAAATCCAGCGAGTTCCAAACCATCAACATAAGCTTGTCTTTGTTCTTGAGTCACGAAAGGAGGCACTGAAATTGCCACATCGTCAACGATGGATTGGGCAGCAGGGTTTTCATGTAAGTTGTCTAAAGCTCTTTGTTTGATCTCTTTCAAGTTCATAGCCATTATTTCTTCAACTGAAAATGCATAAGATTGATTAGCAAATCCCAAATCAAATTTAATTGCGTTTGATCTATTTTCATCTTCGATCAATTTCAACCCATAATGAACAGATAAGTATTCTCTTATTTCTCTATCATAATAAGACTTACCTAACAAAGATTTAACCCCAGTAATACAATTCTGAGGAAACCTAGTACATAAAGATTGAGCGCTACTGCCGTATACTCTCTCTAATTCGTCCTTTTTGGACGATCTGATCGATATTCCTGACAAATCTTTCCTTCTGGCTTCTTCGGTGAGAAGAATCTCAAACGGGACCCCTGGAGCCAACATAACCGCCTTGGTAAATTGGTGACCATAGTCTATACCCAAAATAGCCGCCATGGACGTCACCATCAAGTAAAATATCACAAACATGTTCATTTTGTTTCCGAAAAAGAACGACCACCACAATTGAATACGTAAGTAGCTTGTGTTAGCTTGAATCGGTCTAGATCAGTCTGAAATGCTACGTATGCAAAGTTATCTAGCTAATATGCTCTAGTTCAGCAAAGTCTTAAGTCTTGAGTGTCCTCTAAATTTTTCATCGATTCGAATGCGAATTATGTCATGCGCGTATGTATGGGTGTACGGGGCTGGCCTCACCACACTAGCAGCACCGCTAGCAGCACACCAGTACACCCCCTCTGCAGCACCATTAGCAGCACCATTGATCGTGGTCCACCAGGTCTCCAGGATATAGTGGCGAGTCGACAGTGGCGAGTTGGGACAGTGGTGGGTCGATGGCGAGTCGATGGTGGGCGACTAGCAGGTGGGCCACTAGCCAAAGCAAAACAGCACAGAACTGCAAATGTGCAGCCGTACTGAGCTTTGAGATAATGACTGCAAAATTTAACAAAGATAACAGCAAGCAATAAGTTAGTGGGAAGTGGAATGGCCCGGTTTTGGAATTAATTTTGTGACTTCTTTCTTATCGTTGTAACTTACACATATCACAGTGAAATTTCCTCCTCGACGTGGTTCCCACCATAGTCTCCTAGCAATAAATTTGAGACGCTCCGCGGAGACCTTTTGGTGGATGGTGCTTAGGTTCGATATCAAGGAGCTCCTGTTACAACACCCCCGCCACTGTCGTCGCCTTGGAACCCGGAGCTTGCCACCATCATCCAATCAGGGGTGGAAATCGGGTGGTGGTGGCACTCTTAAACCCAAGCCAATGAGGTTCCACGGTGGATATCCAAAGCGAGCAGCGATGTCTTGAAACTCAAAAAATGTATAAATTAGAGTCAGAATCCTAAAAATTTTCTTTTCTGGTTTCTTTTGCTTCTTCTCTTTTTGGGTATTATTACTCGTTGTTTCATTCATTTGAAATTGAATAATTGAATAGTTGAATAGAATCACCACTTTCCAGGCATTTTTAGTCTTTTTTAACCATTTTTAGCCTTCTATAATCATTCAACTTATAACCCCTCGACATGGATTCTGCTGATGTCGAAGCTACCAAGATGTACATTTCTTATAACAATGTCCATCAGTTATGTCAAGAAAGTGCTGACAAGATCAAGGCATTTAAACCAGACTTGATTATTGCCATTGGTGGCGGTGGATTCATTCCTGCTCGTATGTTGAGATCATTTTTAAAGGAACCCGGTCAACCAAATGTTAGAATCATGGCTATTATCTTGTCACTTTATGAAGATATCGATACTTATGGTTCTAATTCTGAAAATGTTGGTACCCAAGTTGTTAGAACTCAATGGATTGATTATCAACAAAGTAAAGTCGATTTGGTTGGTAAGAATATCTTGATTATTGATGAGGTCGATGATACTAGAACTACTTTACATTATGCTGTTTCTGAATTGAAAAAAGATGTTGAAGAACAATCAAACGCTAAGAATGTTGATCCTAAATCTACTAAGTTTGGTATTTTTGTTTTACATGATAAACAAAAGACTAAAAGAGCTGATTTGCCTGATGAAATTATGAAGACTGGTAATTATTTTGCAGCTAGAACTGTTCCTGACTGTTGGATTGCATATCCTTGGGAATCAACCGATATCGTTTATCATACTAAAAGAGCATTAGAACAAGGTAATGATGTATTTATTCCTTCAACTACTGAATAGACGTTTTCAATCCCAAGGTGATCTTTGTATATATTAGTGTTATAATAGAAACTATCGTTTAATCGATCTCTATATAATCCGGACTTCTTGAATGATTCTTTAATGAAGGATATTCACCATTTTTATCCTTTCTCTTTTTACTTTGTCTTAAGGTTTGACCTTGTCCTCCAAACGCTTCCTGTTGTGATTCAACTTCTTCATTATCAGTGGCTTCAGGGGTAGGTAATACAACCGGGAACCCAAAGAATAATTGATTTTCAGGGATTGGGAATGGAGCTGGTGGTAGATTAGGATCCAAATCATCGACATTTATGGATTTAGGTGTTATTTCAACGGTCTTACCAGATAACTTTTGACCAGAACCTTTGAAAGAATTTAAGCTTGATTCTGAAGCTAATGCTGCATAATTTAAGGATTTAGCCATAGTTGCAGCACCTGCACCTCTATTTACACTCGAAGGAGTTATTGGTTTATTGTCAGGGGCTTGGGCTTTTGGTTTATATTCTGGTTCAACATATCCAACCGGTGGAGCGAAATCAGTTTCTAAATCAGTTTCAACTACACAAATACCTTTATTCTCTGACTCAGGTTTTGCTTCCAATACTTTTATACCAAAAATCGTATCATTATAATTGATTTCAATGATATCATTAACAGTCAAAGTGGAAAACTTTCTTAAAACATTTTCTAAAACTGCCTTTGGATCCGATATTTCAAGGAAATCGACTGATTGGGGTTCAATCTTAACAAATTTACCTAACGGTAAATCGCAACTACCAATTTGAATCAAATGACCGGGTTGAACTTGTAAGGTATTCATCATCCATTGAGGTACATATGCTCTACCTTCCTCCGCAACAAACTCCAACACCCCACTATGGGTCGTGATTTGATTATTTTCATTCAATAACTCAAATAACATAGGATATCGAATGTGCAACATAGTTAATTTATTCAAGGCTGATTGGGGCAAGAAGATTTTCCCACCAAAATTGGCATCATCCTTCCTTATATGATCTGGCATCATACTAATAGGATAGACCCTGAAATAGTCTTCGAACTTACTGTTCATGGGTGCAAACGATGCCCCTCCAAACACTCCTGATCCAAATCCTGAAAACATCGTTGTATTAGGTGTATTCTTTGCCTTCACTTTTTGCGAGCTCACATTTTAGCATCGGTGGGTCGCGGTGGAGGTGGTGCCTGGGTCGAGGTGGGTGAAGAGGTGGGTGAGGAGGTGGGTGAGGCAGAAAACGGCAATAGATGGATGTGGGTGTATATGGTGTGTATATCATACGTGCAGAGATATAACGTTATGCGGATGGAGCCTTATTGACGGTTTGGAAGACTTGACTAACAATCGTCTTCTGTTCTGGACTAAGACCTTCGACGATTTCTTGATATACCGAAGGTTTCTGTTGTTGTAAGAGTTGAAGCTTAGTGACGAAAACTTCAAATGCATTGATATCATCGATTGGGGTTTGCTTCATGGCTTCCAATTCCGCTTCATCAGCTTCAGCTTCAGCCTCTAAATAATCAGTATTGATTTCTCCATCGTCATCTTCGTTCAAAAATTGTCTTACCCCATATTCCCTGGCTTGTAGTTCCTTCTTGGTTTTAATGGCAACTGGCAACACTTCAAGATTTGACATCAATAAATCTGTCAATTCTCCAATCAAGTCTTTATCTCGAATTAAATTTAAATCAGCATCACATAATATTGATAAACTTGAGAATATTTGTAGTTTACAACCATAAACACTTTGGAAATCGTCTGAATGTTCAATCCATAATTTGAAAAAGTGATTAATGAACTGTTTTTCATTCAAAAACTGTAATGTGATGTTTGGATCAATATAACTAGTAGCAAAAAAGATTCGAATAATCGATAAATGATGTAAAATGTATCCATCAAAGGCATCTTGGGCCTTTAAATCACTAAATATGGTATAGATTTCAGTTAAAAACCTTGGTAAGAATGGTTTGAATCTATCTTTCAATCCCAAGATTATAATTTCCAATAGTTCAAACGCATCATTGGCAAATACTGGATCCATATTATCATCACGTAAAGTATCAAAACATATAGTGATTAGTGATTGAACATGAGGATTTTCAATGGTGATAGTGTTAGGAGCAAACCCATAAAATATTATAGATTCAAAGAATGCTTGGAAAGTATCAAAAAATTCAGAAGCATATGTGCTAAAGGAATCAATACAAACTTGATATAATTCCCACATATTTGGTGATACTTGTTGAGTGGTAACTATTATACTTTCAATGATTTCTAACGATTCTGGTAAGAATGTGATTTGGGCATTTTGAATAACAAATACAATCATATCTTTCAAAACAACTTCTAAATTCAATGCTACGCTTGGGGAAGTCGACATGGCTACAACTAATGTAGTAATGGTATTAATAATACCACTGGCTTGGTATTCTTTATCCATATCAGGACCTGTATTGGAAGATTGTTGTTCCAATAATTCATGGGCTAATCTTAAAAACTGTTCAGACAATCTTGATGATAAATCATTGGCATAAGGTTCCAAACTAGTTGAAAACTTTTCAACAAATGTTTCCATTACACTTGTTATAGTGTCGCTTTCAAAGGTTTTGGTCATTTCAATCAAAGTCCCCATCAATTGAGGAACTTGAGGGGCAATATGTTCAGCAACTGCATCGTTATCGATCAAGGTACGTAAAGCATCAATGGCAGTCAATCGAATTGGCATTTGATCTTCCTTTTGGAAACAATTGACGACCCCACCAAAAATATCTTGCAAAACTTTATTATCTTGGTAGGTATATATAAACATTGCAACCGTATCACAAGCTCTAGCTGTCAAATATGGAGTATTACTGATAGTTTCTTCTGATAATTCGGGGTATACATAAGCATGTAACAACTGATCAACCTGACCATGTACTGGACTAGTTTTCTTTTCAAGTTTATAACTTATGGTCTCCAATATTCTCATTGCCCCTTCAACTTCTCTTGCAATTGCCAAGTTACTTCTGTCTTTAGATCTTCTTGTAAAAATATCATTAATTAGATTTAACAATAAACTGGAAGTTTCATTGAATTTTTTGGATGACAATCTATAAATAAACCCAATAGAAGCAACGTCAGAAGTATTACTTTCTCTATTAATATCGAAAAATCTTCTGAAATACTCTTCAGGGTCATCTTCATATAATTCAATAGTTTCATCTGTAGCATTTAAGGTTGGCAAGATAACATGTTTTAAAATTGCTTCTAATTCACTATTGATTAAGGGCCAGGATTGTTCTTCAATCAACTGTTCTAAAAATGAAATCATATGATATAAAGAGCTTTCACTCAACCAAATTTGTTTGGAAGACCAATTTTCAATGATATTCCAATACACTTTTAGGATTTCTGGGACAAAAGTAGTCAAGAAATTCTTAGCAAAAAGGTTATCTTGCTTATCTCTAGTTGAAAAACCACCACCATGACGATTCAAAAATCTATGAAGGTTGGCAAAACACCATTTTACTGCTTTAACTCTTGGATTCAACGCTCTTTCTTCAATGATGGATTCTTTCATTACTGAGTCCGGTAAAGGCTTATTGATTAACATGATTTGATATTTACACCATTTACCCAAGTTATTTTGATCCTGAATGTATAAAGGTAAAGAAGTGAAAGTTGTAAACTTAAAGATCTTTACAATAAAATACATCATTTCATCACTCACCGAAGAATCATTAATTAGCAAATTATCCATCAAATTCTCCAAAATAGGGAAGGTTTGAGTAGTTATGTCTTCCAAAACAGGATTTGAAGAGTTTATACCTTCTAAATAAGCATATCTATACGCTTTAGTATACTGATACAAACAAATCAACCCCGAGTTGATTTGGTCAGCGTCCCCACTAGTTAAGAGTTTCTTGATGATATCAATCAAATCATCCCATTTCTCCGAGTTGACAATGCTATGAATTGCAGTGGCCAATTGTGATCTTATTCTAGAATTCTTATTGGTTTTGACTAATGTTTCAATCAATTTGGCCTTAATGATGGGTTTTTCCTCTTCTTTAATGGTGATGCTGGCGTATTTATCGATATTATTGACCCAGTAATGGTTGACTCTGTTCTTGAACAATATGGTAGCACTGATTTGAATCCCACTTGGAATATTGGCTTCAGTACATAACTCTAATAGGTACGCAGTAAACCCTGGTTGTTGTTCAAAGAGCTTCAATTGTTGTTCACTTTCCTTACGCAACTGGTAGTTCCCGGCGTCAAGCGTCCCGCTTAATGCTTTAAGCAACGTCTCTTTGTCCATGGTTGTATTCTGTTACTTAGTCTCAATACCAGCACTAACCGCCTAAAACCTACTGACGCTTTGTGGAAGTTTTCAGTCGAAAAATTCGATGAAAATTTTTTGAGATCGGGAGCCAATTTGGTGATGGGGCTGGGGCTGGGGCTGGGCCGGTGGTGGTGGTGGCGCTGCTGCTGCTTCGTTCTATCGGTTGTAGTGTGCTTCGTCCTCCGTCGACCGGTCGTGTGCGCCCATAAATACTTTTCACGATGAGCTCGCAAGAGAAGTTGAAACTAACGATAGAACGACGCCAATGACAGAGATAAAAGGATACAAGATATTGGAGGTGAGGCTTGCTAAGGACACGGCACACCATGTGTTGTTCAAGAAACACGAGGCCAAGACTGACAAAACGAGCGACTCCAGATCGATATTCTTATGTAATCTTCCCATATCTACCACCACCAAGACCTTAAAGAGGCTATTTCAAACAGTAGCTATTGGGTCCACTATTGAAAGCTTTGTCCCTAGTTACTTGACAGACTCATTGGAAGACGTTTTCATAGACTTGACGAGGTTGACGAGTGATTTAGAATTGAATCTTGATAATGAATATAATGATCAAACCACCAAATTGCCTAAGAATTGTGGGATTCTAACCTTTATTGATAAATCTGCGTTTCAATTGGCCATGAATAGCTTGAAAAAACTAAGTAACGAACAGACAATTGTAGACTGGCCGGTGAATGCTGATGAGTTTGGTTCCACCTACTTTTTAAGCAAATACCAATCTCAAATCTTGGATATCGATGACTTATCAGCTCAAGTAACTCAAAGTCTTGAAAAATTCGATCGTGCCGAACAAGATTCAATAAACAACTTCAAAAACCAAAAGGAGTTGGTAGATGAAGATGGGTTCACTTTGGTGGTAGGTCCTCAAAGAAAGACAAAGGCTGGTATAATGGGAAACCAAAAGTCTGCAAATGCCAAAATTGAAACTGAAAAGGCCCAAAAGAATCTGAAGAAGAAACAGAAACAGGATTTCTATAGATTCCAATTAAGACAACGTAAAAAGGAAGAAATGAACGAACTATTAAGAAAATTCAAAGCCGATCAAGAAAAGGTAAGGATGATGACAGAAAAGAAGAGATTTAGACCCTATTAACCGGTTTTTCTTACCGTTGTTCGGCTCACCCTCATCACATCCCCCTATCACATCCCCCACATCATCGTTCCGTACATCGTCGTCCCTTGTCCGGTCCGTATATACTGTGTAGCTTCTAATTGCATCTATGAATTCTGCTTCTCACTCGCTAAATTTTCTTCGCAACTAAATCTAAGCAAGTCGTCCTATAAATCGCTATGAAGAGGGACAAAACCAAGTGGATTCTGGAAGAAGAACAAACGTCATTGGCCAATGAGATCCACGACAAGTACTTCAAAGAATTAGAACATAAAAGCGACTTTGAAATCCTTTCCACGATACGATACGACCCAAGTTTATCGACTGTACCGCCCGCAACACCCAAACACATTACTCAACTGAACTTTTTGCTATTGAAAGAACATATAGACAGATTGGAGTATACGTTCCAATTTTTTGTGACGGAAAGGAGATTAGATATAAATGTTGACTTGGTATTGAAAAAACTTGTTGAAGCTATTGACGCTGCAAGTCTATGGGCCGTACCTTTAAAGATTCGGCTCTTGACCTCATTGATTGGGGGTATTACCATTGAATTATATGAAACCACGCCAAGGGTTAACTTGTATGATGGGCTAGAATCACTTGAGTTTGAAGAAGATATCTGGGACGTGTATCTAGATTCACAGCCAACAATGGTTTCACCTTTCACTTCATTTAAGACCACATATAGACCTCACTATACCAATGCTAGAAATAGAGTATTACCAGGGTTAAAGCCAGGTAAGGAGGAAGTGGTGGTGTTTAATACCCAGAAGGTTATAATGGAGTGCTCCATCACTAATATTGCTGTCAAACAAGAGGGAACTTGGGTGACGCCTCTTTTAAGTAGTGGATGTTTATGTGGAGTCATGAGGCATCATTTGTTGGACAAAGGGTTGATAAACGAAAGTACTATACGAAAATCACAGCTCATGGAAGGAGATGAAGTTTTATTGTTCAATGGTGTTGCCGGTGTTGTGAGAGGACGAATTAAACGGCTTGCTCCACAATCAGATGTTCTATAAGGAATACATAACTTATTTATTCTATTGCAACTCTTCGATTTCTTTATCGGTGTAGCCCATGATATAAAGAACGTCACTTAAAGTACTCGAGTTTAACTTACTTGGAGCCATCTTTTGAACTTTAGGTTTGGCATTCCAAGCTATACCGAACCCTGCAACTTCCATCATTTTCAAGTCATTAGCTCCATCACCAATGGCAACTGCGTTCAATGGATCAATATTATGTTTTGCAGCAATTTTTAATAATAATTCAGCCTTTTTTTCGGCATTGACTGGTTCTCCTATTACGGTTCCATCCAATATACCATTTTCGGTGACACCTAATACATTAGCATAAGCATAATCCAAACTTAAAATTTGTTTAATATGTTCAGCCAATTGAATAAACCCACCAGAACAAACAGCCATTATACATCCTAATTTCTTTAAAGTCTTACAGAGTTTTGGTACACCATTGGTAATTTGGATCTTAAGCTTTAATTCATCCCATATCTTTGTAGAATCAATACCTTTCAATAATAATACTCGTTGAGTTAAAGATTGAGTGAAGTCTAATTCACCATTCATGGCTCGTTCAGTAATTTCAGCTACTTCAGCTTCGATATCGGCATAAGCTGCTATTAATTCGATGACTTCTTGGTAAATCAAGGTAGAGTCCATGTCGAACACAAATAACTTCTTATTTCGACGGCCGTTTGTTTCTTGTAATACAAGATCATACCCTACTTCCTTAGTGATGGTACCTTTAATTAATTGATCAATTTTTTCACCGTTGGTGATGTTTGAGTAGAAATCAATAGCTCTTGGGGAAAGGGGCACTTCTGATTCGATCTCAACGTCCCATTGAGTAAGTAATGACTGTATGGAAGTTAACTGAGTGTCCGAAAGAATTTCATCGTGGGAAATGGCTGTTAATACGTGAGTAGTCATCGTTGAAGGATTGACTCTCTGGTTGACTCAGTGAACTTCTCTGGGTGTACGGGCATGTCTCAATCGTATTTTACAGAGGTGTACTGGTGTGCCCTAATCGTGTTCCTAAAGAGGGTGTACTGGTGTGCATCCATCGGACTCTAAGGCGGTGTACTGGTGTGTGCAACTTGGCTGCAATGCCCTCGGTGCACCCATGTCCAGCCAGCACGGCTGGACATCGAAAGCTCTTGAAGTATGTAAGGGAACACTAACGGCACCAGCAGTCTTGACCAATCGTTTGTCCATGTCCATTTGTCATTTGTAATACTCCAATGGGTGTCCACCTGTGGTCACCGATACCTGGAGTAATAAGTGATTACTAACATCATCACCGTCTGGAATTTGGTTTAAGTTGTCCCCGAGGTTTTACATAATATTTAATAAGGTTGAAGCCCAGCAGTATTTAAGATTTGACAAATCCGATTTCCCAATTTTGAATTTTTTATAGCAACATTTTAGAACTAGGGTATAGATAGTTATATATAGAATGATTAGAAGGTTTAGTACCAGTACGATTAGAGCATCTAACACTCCATTGAGAGATACAAATTTATTTAAACCAATTAAAGTTGGTGATAATATAATCCCCCATCGAGTAACCCATTTACCTTGTACTCGATTCAGAAGTGATAAGCAGGTACCTACCGATTTACAATTGCAATATTACGATGAGCGTACTAAGGAACCCGGCACTTTAATGGCCATTGAAGGAACTTTGGTATCCCCAAAGACTGGATACGTCAAAGCCCCCGGAATTTGGAGCGAACGTCAAACTGCAGCATGGAAACAAATTGTTGATAAAGTTCATGCTAACAAATCATTTATAAGTGCCCAACTATGGCATATGGGTAGAGAAAGTGATCCAAATTTTTTAAAGAAAAATGGAGCTAAATTTGGAGCTGCTTCACCCATTTATTTTAGTGAACAAAGTAAAAAGTATGCTGAAAGAATTAATAATCCATTGGTAGAATATAGTCAGGAAGATATTAATGATATTATATATAATCAATTCGATGTGGCCGCTAAGAACTCAATTGAAGCAGGATTTGATTATATTGAATTGCATCATGGGAATGGATATACTTTTGAACAATTTTTATTCCCAGCTTCGAATCAACGAACTGATAAATATGGAGGTACCATTGAAAATAGAGCCAGATTTACTTTAGAAACATTAGATCATTTATTTACCATAGTTCCAGCTTCAAAAATCGGGATTAAAATAGCTCCCTTTTTAGATACACCAGGGTTCAAAGGGTTAGATGAAGAGGTTCATCCTATAGTGATCTATGGATATTTGCTAAGTGAATTGCAAAAAAGAGCTGAGCAAGGTAATGAATTAGCGTTCATTTCAGTTAGTGATGCTAGAACTGATACAATGGACGAAAACCCTACATTGCGTAATATAGACTGGCTCAAGTCGATTTGGAAAGGTGTTATTATTAGAGGAGGGAACTACTCTTATGAAAATGGAGAAATGAAAACTATTAGACATGATGTGAATGAAGATGATAGAACTATGATCGGGTTTGGTAGGCATTTTATAGCTAATCCCGATTTAGTCGATAGATTAAAATCAGGTAAAGAATTGACCCATTATAATAGGCCCTTTTTTTATACTGGTAATAACATGGGGCTAAACACTTATGGAACCTTTAATGAAAACCGTAAGTACGATGAAGAAACTGAAAAAAGTAGAAAGGGAAAAGCTTTGGCTTAGTATGTAGACATCAATATAGAAATGGTGAATTTCACATTTTTCAGCTCCTCTTTCTATGCTTCCAACCATAGCTATAATGCAAAGTCCCAAGCATATGACTTAGTAAGTGTGCACTCTACAACGTGTAAGACTAGTGGAAGATGGTGATGGTGAATGGTGAATGAATGCAAACGGTAGGAAACGGTAGTGCCCGGCAAAACCATTATCCAAATTCGCTTACGCAACCATTACATAAGCAAATGCCATTTTGGCTGCAATTTTTGGCTTTTTCCGACAAAGGTTCTGACAAAATTTTATTAATGAAGTTCATAGGCCAGGAATGGCTCCGTAGTGCTGACAAACAAGGTAGCTAAGTCCGTTGGATCGCCTTGTGCCATGTTCCCTACCCATGCTTTCCACCCTCTGCTGCTGCCACCGCCACCGCTGCCCGGCCCATTGTTCCCTCATGCCACCGCCCTCGTATTACATAAATCTTAGTTTTGGCAGAAACGTAAAAATTAGTAATTTTCCGCAACCGTTGATGGACGGATTATTGGCTAACGTTAAGGTTTGGATGAATAATGCCAATGGATGGCCGATACATGCATTTGTTACGATTAGTAATTAACGCCTACACCTTGAAATGGTTTCTTATAAATAGACGGTAGAATCATCACTTCAAAGGTCTTTACAACACTTCTTATGGTAGACTTCAGATCAATTTTCAGTTCTAACAAAAACAAGAAACTTGAAACCCAGAAGAAAATCGTTAATAGACAAGCACCAGCTCAGAAACCTAAGGATAAAGAAACAACAACTAAACCATCGACTAAAATGACTAACACTCCATTGAAAGATACCAATTTATTTAAACCAATCAAGGTTGGGGAAAATACTTTGCAACACAGAGTAACCCATTTACCAACCACCAGATTTAGACCTGAAAACCAGATTCCTTCTGATTTACAATTACAATACTACAGTGACAGAAGTAAAACCCCCGGTACCTTGATTGCCATTGAAGGTACTTTGATTTCAAATCAACACGGGAATGGTGGGGCTCCAGGGATTTGGAGTGAAGCTCAAACTGCTGCTTGGAAAAAGATTGTTGATGCTGTTCATGCTAATGGGTCGTTTATGAGTGCCCAATTGTGGACTATGGGTAGAGAAAGTGATCCTGCCTATTTAAAGGCCAATGGAGCCAAATTCGGGTCAGCATCTGCTATTTATACCACCGATGAAGCAAAGAAAAACGCCGAAGAGGTAGGAAATCCTTTAGTTGAATATACCGAAGAAGATATTAAAGATATCATCTACAATCAATACACTGTGGCTGCCAAAAATGCTATGGCAGCAGGGTTTGATTATATTGAATTGCATCATGGGAATGGTTATTTATTAGAACAATTCACCTACCCAGGTTCAAATAAAAGAACCGATGCTTACGGTGGTTCTATTGAAAAGAGAGCCAAATTCACCTTGGAATTATTAGATCACTTATTGACATTCATTCCAGCTTCTAAGATTGGTATCAAAGTCGCCCCATACATTGATATGCCAGGGTACAAGGGTATTGATGATGAAATCCATCCAATTGTCACTATTGGTTATTTGTTGAGTGAAATTCAACAAAGAGCTAATGCTGGTAAGGAATTGGCATTTGTTTCGATCACCGACTTAAGAGCCGATATTATGGCCGACAAACCCCAATACAAATCAATGGATTGGGCCAGAGCCATTTGGAAAGGTGTTCTTATTAGAGGTGGTAACTTTTCATTTGAAAAAGGTGAATACAAAACCATTGTTGAAGCAGTCAATGCCGACGATAGAACTTTAATCGGTTTTGGTAGACATGCAGTTGCCAACCCAGACTTGGCCGAAAGATTAAGAAATGGGTGGGAATTAAATGAATATGATAGACACACATTCTACACCAACACCAACTGGGGTTATAATACTTATCCATTCCATGGTGATAGTACTGTTTTCGATGAAAAGACTGAAAATGCTAGAACCGGTAAGGCTTTGGCTTAGATCTTTGGCTAGTTTTATATATATTTGAATCTGTCAATCTCTATCCAATCATCTGATGATAGCCAACAGGCGCCTTTCATGGAGAGCGAGAGAATTGAGTCTTGCTTGATGATACTATGTACGGTGAATCAGACATTGTAATGTTATTGATCTAAAGATCGTAACCTTGTCTTAAATCAAACTCACTTAATCCAATCTTCTTACCTAACTTTTCAAAATTCTTCATGTAGTTTAATCTCTTTTTATCACCCATTTCATTCATTTCTTTCCAATAAACATCATGGATATATTCAAAATCAATCCCACCGTTGAATTCTTTATCCAACTGTTCAAATGGTACAAAGTTTTCAAACGGTTGATCATATATTGTTTTCAGTCTTGTATAAGGATCAATGAACGGCCCAACCAACTTGAAAAATGTATACCCAATCCATGGAATATTGGTGAACAAACCACGGCCCAATCTCTCGGGATAATGGTGTTGTAGGATGTGTAAGACCTGTTTCGAAGTCGAAATCGATGGGAATTTAGATGATAAGCCCAACGATTCGGGAGCTGCCTTAAAATCAGTCATCAAAGCCAATTTATCTTGTCCTGGTGGCATATATTGGATAACTCTCTCCAACATGAAGACCAAATGTTGCACTTGTCTTATACTTGCATTGGTGTTTTGATATCCATTTCTCAAGTATAAACAGGGCCTATTATCATTATCATAACCAATAATCAAGTTTTTACCGGTGGTATTTTCAGGTTCTACTAACTCGGGAGTGATTAGATTATCACCGTTATTAGGCAATAAAACCAACCCAAACTCTCTTCTCCAAACCAAAGTTTCTTCGATTCTTTTGATAGCATGATCGACTCTCCATTTGGTAGCATTCAAATAACGTAAAAAGCATTCCTTTGTCAACCATGAAATCTCTTCTTCTAAAACTTCGTGTTTAGCATCTACATTGTGTGACGACGTGGGGAATTCTTTCGTTATATACTCTTCGAAATGCTTCAACACTTCGTGGTATTTCTTCTCTTCTTCTTCACTCAAGTCAAACACCGGCGGCTTGATTTCATTGATGGGAGTGTTGAATGGGGTATGTCTCTTGATAAACTTCTTGGGCTTGGAACTGGTGGATACGGACGTAGCTTTAGAACTGATGGAGCTGGTCTCGCCTAAGTTGCTGTCGACCAGGGCATTTTCTTTCCTCTTGAAGAAGTTCATATCGCCGCTACCGGTCTGCTGATGGTCCGCTGCTGATGGTCCGCTGCTGATGGTCTCCAAACAACTAAACGCCAATGAATTTCGCGTTGTTTAATTTCTGGTGATAAAGGGGAGATGTACAAAGTAGTCGAGATAACAGAGCCCAAGGGAGAGAGTCCCGTCGCGGTGGACGCAGTCAGACAGTTGTTTGACGAAGTGTTGAGCAACGGCCATGGCGCCGTGGGAGAAATCATCGACAAGGTATTGGCACAGGTGTCTGGCAAGTCGTCGAAACACAAGTTCATAGTCCATGCCACTTCAATCGAGGCAGAGGGAGACGTTGAGGTCAATGCTGACCTAGGGGCTGCATGGGAGAAGGAAAAGGATGGATACATGTTGGTCAAGTTGGCCGGAACCGGTGGAACCGATGAGACCAAGCCTGAGACCAAGCCTGAGTCTAAAGAAGTGTCTGACTTGGAAGAGCCGGTGGACGTGGGAAAGGATCAAGAAGAAGATCAAGAAACTCAAGAAACTCAAGAAACTCAAGAAGAACCGAAACCAATCGACAGAAAAGACACAATTGGCAATATCCTTGATGATTATATTGAAATCGGAAAGAAAGACAAACAATTGATGTTGTCTATCTTCTGGATTTATGTTGGTTGAGACAACCTATGCTATGCTATGATATAAATATAAATAATGACTCTAATCTAAAGAGTTCTCGAATAATTGTAATCTCTCATTGAATTCAATCAACCCTTTAGAATTCTTGTTCAAATTGACCAAATTCGTATTCAAGTCGGTCAACAATTCAGTGATTTCATCGTCTTCGTTCAATTGGAAACGTTCGTTTTTAACTAGTCGTAAATCTTGTTCTTTATTGGACCCCAATATTATTCGTTTATTTGATCTTTCATTGATCATTTTACCCTTGTTTAATTCAATTGTCTTTTCAAAATTAGTCAAGTATCTTAAATCGCTTTGATAATTCACATCCAACTGGTTATAATAACTATTCAAATCTTTTAGTTGTTTCAATTCAGCATTTAAATATGTCTCTAGGAATTTCTTTCGTCTATTTAAAGTATCAAAGTTCAAAACAAATTTATTTTCGTCGTTTTTAGTACTACTTTGACTATGCATCGAATAATTCTTTGGTAATTTGGTGGTTTGAATCCGATTCTTAAAGGATCTGGAATCATCCAGAATCCATGATTTATGTAGATATTTTTCAGCCACGTGGATTTTTTTCAGGTGGGCTAGCCTTTCAAGACTCTTCACGATGGAAATATCCATGATTTTGTCAAGGGCCAGGATGGTGGTTGGATCTAAAGGTTCCCAAAACTTATCGATTATTTTACCTGGAATCTTACGCTTTTGGGTATCCATATAAATCGAATCAGGATCGAATGGGGTAAGCTTTCGTTTCCTAGTTCCATTGACCACTTGGGACTCCGATTCCAATAGGTCTTCAGTAGAGGACCTTTGGAAAGGAGTTTGCTCGGGCGCCGCTGGTGGGTGCATTTGAACCAATTCCTCTGGCGTTCCTTCGGGCCCAATCTCACGGTCCTGTTGTTCATTCATGGCTATAGCTTTGGAATTATAAACAAATCGCGATGCACACAAAGGATCTAGCATGGGTGCACGGGCGTGTTCCATACTCTTACTACTACTCTTACTGTTCTTACTGGTCTTTCGGTTGCTGCTGCTAGTCCTACTCCAGATCTATATTCATCTATTTACATTGCTTGAATTAGACGTTCAATTAGCAGCTCAACATAATTATAATGCTTATATACGAATTGTTTGCTAACAAACCAATCATTACTGAATTTTTCAAATAAATAGTCTTCTATTATGAATATATCACTGCTTTTAATTCGGTTTAAGTTTTCCTTTTCATAACTTAATAGATAATCATCGATATTTAACCTCGTCCCTAATTCAGCTGGTTTTGATCTAGTGCCAGCACTAGATTCATTGGGGTTAGTTTGGGTCATTGATGGAGCTTGAGTGGAAGTGGAAAGAAACTCTTCATTGATATCATCATTATCAAAATCAGCATCGAAAATCTGATATAACCTTTCAATCATAACTCCTTGGTTTTCCCGAACATTGTTCTTCAAGTAAATTTCATTCAAATATTTACAATACAAGTTTATTTTCTCTTGATTCCAATCAACTAATTTGTAAACCGATAATTCATTCGCTTTATCAACAAATTGCTGATAATCATTAGAATAATACTTGAATTTATTTAAATTGTTGAGCCAAGCTTGATAATCAATTTTGTTTTGCAAATAGGAGAAATGTAGTTTGATTGTAAAGATTATAAACCCAATAATAGTAAATTCTGGAGTTGCATGAAACCCACTTGAGCTTGGAGTCCTAAATTCAAACTTATAGTTTAGTTTTGTTACTAGCCGAGTTAATAATATAAACAATTCAATGGCATTGGGCAATAATAGTACTTGGGTTAATATTTTAAAGATCAATGGATAAAAATAATTAATATCTTTAAGCGTGGGCTCGAGGTGAATGCATCTTGCTACTTTGTTTAAACCCGAAGTTAGCCATCTTTGACTCAAATTAGTAACACTTAAGCCCTTTAGATAACTTTGAGGTATTTGTTCATAATATCCCAGGGGCAAAAATGGTAAGGTATTAAGTGACGGGATTTTATTAGATGAAATCAAATAGATCAAGTCTTTAAGGTAAATTGGATAACAATTCAATTGTAATATTGAATAATAGATCAAAAAGATCAAATCGGTGACTGTGGGTAGTTTTGTTCGTTGCTTGACCGCAAACCTAGCAATCCCATTGGAAGATGAACTTATAGAATCTTTGGCCAAATACGATTCTAGCAACTTTATCCAATTTAGTTTAACTACCAACTCAAGGTCTCTAGCAAACTTTTGATCATTATAATATATTTCTCGTATCACACACTTCACTTGAATCTTAAGTAGAACTTGCAAGGTCTTAGCATACAATTCTTTACCCAAATCTCCTGTCAATCTTTTGCTCTCTCGTTTCTTACTGATTTTTGCAGTCTTGGCTATTAACCTCCCATTATGTTGATCCACCGTGAAATTTAACCGCCGAGTCCCTTGATAAGCCCCTTCATTATCGTCGTCATCATTGATTTCATACTCGCCTTCTAGCACATGCCCGTTCTGGCAAATCTTGTGGCCATCCACCGTTCGAAACAACCTGGAAGGACAATTATTGGTGCCACATACCGGTCCTTTAATCCAGCTCTGGGACATGGTGATTCATAGAAACATTTGTTTGTGTCTGACCTCAATGATGTGATGCGTGTCGTGCGATGGGTAGAGAGCCGCGACATTTCAAGCCCACATTTCCAGGCCCAACGTTGATGTTGGCCCAACACTGATGGCTAAGCATTGTAATGTTGAGCTAAAGGTCAAATGCAGTTGTATCAGCCAAGCAAGATCCTGGGGGGAGAATAAGGGGTCAAAACATTGGTCGGTGTTTAGCTCCAGCTCGTCATAGAGGACAGATGTCGGCGAAGTTTAAATCCCTTCAAGTCCGAAATGGCTAATCAGACTGAATGAGAATGGCTAAGAAGTGAACACCTTTTAAGAGCAGTGAGTCGCTGGATATGAACTATAGGTGGACTGGTAGCTACTTGAGCCGGGGTTTCTTAGGCTTTCACCAAGCAGCTTACCAATTGACGAGAACCGGCCTAATCTTGTGGTATCGGCGCATCATTGGACCGGTGGATTCCAGTGGTTAAAAGGAGAAATTCAGAAACCAACCGGTCCATCTAAGCGTTTGAAATTTTGTGGAGAAGATTGCCAGTACATAACCTTATAAAATAATTATAATCAAGTCCGATTTGATCGGGTGATTTCGCTCCTCTTCATTGACCTCGCTTAACAGGTGTAACTCAACAGGTTGAATAAACATTGAATGGGGCGAAGGATTGGATGGAGCGGATTGAGTCGTTGGTGGAAAAGGCTCGGAATTGTCTAATGCCTTGTATGGGCCGTGGTGGGTGTAAAACCATGAACAGCCCGGTCGTGGAGTTTAGAGTTCGATGCACAGCATTGTCAAAGAGAAGTTGTCGCTGTTTAGGTTCAGCATATGTAAATCACCGTGTTGATAAACTTTGGGATACGCTTGTCAGAATAGAAACCTGTTGAGGTGTCTCGGTGATTAGACGTGTTGATGTATGCTTTGGAAGCAAACCCAGATGTTGAAACAAATACCAAGTGAAGCACCGGATTTTAGTAGTCGAATCCTTGTTGTCCTATCATTCTCTTCTGTCCCGTCCCATCGTCCTCTTCATGTCCCACCGTTCTCTTCACGTCCTACCGTCCTCTTCCCTCCCTGTCCAAACATACCGTACTCTCTGACATCGTATGCTAGCATCCCATCCCAGCTACCATCCTACAACCCTGTCCTTCCCAGCATCCCACCATCCATTGCTAGGCTGTTTGTCTGTCAGCTGTGGCTAGCGACGTTCCGGCTACCAAAAAGGCAATTAACGTGGAGAACTCGGGCTTTAGCCTAAACTTAATAAACTTTGCATCAAGACATCCTACGACACATAAATGGAAAATTGCTAGACTGTACTTAAATGTTCATACTAATCCTCCCCTCATTGTGAATTTTCATTGATGATTAAGGGATTAGTTAAGAAAAATGGGAATCACTATAAATATAGCCAAATATCCTTAGCACCCAATTTTTTTTCCTTTAAATCTTTTTTTGCTACTGTAATTTTGTTCAATCTAAAAAGATGATTAGAAACTTCACTAAGTTGCCAAAAACCGGGTTTGTCAAGACCAATTTCGTTAAAACATCGATTTCTCAAATTAGATTCAATTCTAATTTACCATTATCGGTTCCAATTACTTTACCTAACGGGAAGACTTATGAACAACCAACTGGATTGTTTATCAATAATGAATTCGTCTATCCTCAAGAAAAGGAAACCTTTGATGTGATTTCTCCTTCCACCGAAGATATAATTACTCCGGTTTATGAAGGTAGAGAAGCCGATGTTGATATTGCCGTTAAGGCTGCCCAAGACGCTTTTGAAAATAGTGGGTGGGCTACTTCAGATCCTTTAACCAGAAACAGATGTTTAACTAAATTGGCTGATTTGTACGAAGAAAACTTGGAGACTTTAGCCTTTATTGAATCTTTAGATAATGGTAAATGTATTGCTAATGCTAGAGGTGATGTTCAATTATCCGCAAATTGTCTTCGTGGTGTAGCTGGCTGGGCTGATAAAGTCAATGGTGAAGTATTAGAAACTGGTGATACTCATTTCAGTTATACTAGAAGAGAACCAATCGGGGTTGTTGGTGCTGTTGTTGCTTGGAATTTCCCTTTATTATTATTAACTTGGAAATTGGGTCCTTCTTTAGCAACTGGTAACTGTATAGTTCTTAAATCAGCCGAACTGACTCCTTTATCTGCTTTATATGTAGCTGATTTATGTAAACAAGCTGGTATTCCTGCTGGAGTTGTTAATGTTGTCACTGGTTATGGTAAAACTGTTGGTGAAAGTATTAGTACTCATCCTGGTATTTCCAAAGTTTCATTCACTGGTTCAACCGCCGTTGGTAAGAGAATCATGAGAAATGCCGCCGAAACTGTTAAGAAAGTTACTTTGGAATTAGGTGGTAAATCTGCTAATATTGTATTTAAAGATGCTGATATTGATAGAGCAATTGAAAATATTATTCCAGCTATCTTTTATAATACTGGTGAAGTTTGTTCTGCTGGTTCAAGATTATATTTACAAAATGATATTTATGATGAATTTATTGAAAAATTGGTTGCAAGAGTTGCTAAAATTAAAATTGGTAATCCATTCGAAGAAGATACTCTTATGGGGGCCCAAAACTCAAATGCTCAATTAACAAAAATCTTGAAGTATATCGATATTGGTAATAAAGAAGGAGCTAAATTATTAACTGGTGGTGAAAGATTAGGTACAAAGGGATTCTTTGTTAAACCAACTATCTTTGGTGATGTAACTCCTGAAATGAGAATCAATACTGAAGAAATCTTTGGTCCTGTTTTGGCTGTTAGTAGATTTAGTGATACTGAAGAAGTCATCAAATTGGCCAATAACTCTACCTATGGTTTAGCTGCTGGTGTTCATTCTAAAGATATCAATAATATCACTTATGTTACTAATAACTTGAAGGCTGGTACTGTTTGGGTTAATACTTATAATGATTTCCATCACTCTGTTCCATTTGGTGGTTTCAAGCAATCTGGATTTGGTAAAGAAATGGGTAGAGAGTCTTTAGATTCTTATACTCAAGTTAAAGCTGTTAGAATGAGTGTTGTATAGTAACAGTATAACTTCATTTGTTTTCTGATTTATGGTATTTATTGGTTGCATTTTTGCAATTATCACAAAATATAAAAAGTTGTAATTTTCTTCTCTACGAATGTATCCATACGTATTACATTGCCATACTAATTCCCTTATCATCTCGTATCTATAAACGTAATACATATCAATCTAACAATCGCCTCAAAATCGCCTGTCTAACAAACGTCTGTAACAAAGTCTAAACGTATATCAAACGTCTTTGCCTAATTAGAACGAGTGATGGGTTCAGTTTATCGCTATTCTTGTATCCTGGACCCACTTGCGGTCACATATCCTTGAAGCAACCAGAAAGTATCTCCCTACGTTCTTGGACGTCTTATCAGACACCATTTCAGTTTTTGCAGCCGTAAATGGCCAATTGTTATTGTAAGATATACGGAGCGTCATGTGACTTAGCACACATGACAAACGAAGTAAAATTTGGCGCTCGCACAACCAATATACCACGTGATAACGTGACTGTTTTTGCCCGACCATTTGCCGTCTCTCACACGACCGCCAGTTCACACTCAAAAAATTTTCAGAAACAGTGAGATAGAAAAAGTTTTTCATTAATCTTAATAAGAAATATCATCAAAATGGTATGTTTCAAGACCCATTCTAGGCTAATTAGTGATCTTGATACCTCATAGTTCATCACGAAAAGGTCCATTCGTCGATAGAGAGAAGAGATGTGGATGGAGACTGACGAGAATCAGTGAATCAGCAAGACTTTAAGACCTGGAGACACATCATAGAAATACTTAATAAGAACCAGTGAGCCAACCACCGATAGGTCTCCAGTAGAGACAGCCACAAGTAAAAAGCCATGAAATCAGAAGTACCGCAAATGAACATGAACGAACGTATCAAAGCCACGGATCCTCAGTCGAGACTACTTTCCAAACAGTATACTAACTAATTTTTTAGAGTGATTCAGTTACCATTAGAACTCGTAAAGTTATTTCAAACCCATTATTAGCCAGAAGACAATTTGTCATTGATGTCTTACATCCAAACAGAGCTAATGTTGCCAAAGACGAATTAAGAGAAAAATTGGCTGAAATTTACAAATCTGAAAAAGATGCTGTATCAGTTTTCGGTTTCAGAACTCAATTTGGTGGAGGAAAATCAACTGGTTTTGGATTAATTTATCAATCTGCCGCTGACGCCAAAAAATTCGAACCAAACTACAGATTAGTTAGATACGGATTAGCTGATAAACCAGAAAAAGCTTCAAGACAACAAAGAAGACAAAAGAAAAATAGAGATAAAAAGATTTTCGGTACTTCTAAAAAAGCTGCTAAGAAAGCTGCTAAAAGAAATGCTGATTAGATTTAAAAGTTTCATAATATTATCAAATGAATATATAATTTTACATGTATATTATACAAACCCTTCAATCCATTGAAGCTATTGAGCTCATTGAACCTGAACTAATTTCTGACTGAGCGTCCCACCAGTACACCAACTCTGCTCATTTCTCTGACAATACACCAGTACACCCATGCACCAGTAAACCAGTACAACAACTCTGCTCGCTACTACGCATCGTTTGCAATCGATCCCCAAAGGACGTTAGAAACCAACCAGAATGTCTGAAAGAAAGGCAATAAATAAGTACTATCCGCCCGACTATGACCCGTCAAAACTTCCAAAAGTCAAGAAAAACCCCAATAAGAAGATCAAGGTCAGATTAATGGCTCCCTTTTCTATGAGATGTCTCAAATGTGATGAATATATATCTACATCCAGAAAGTTCAATGCAACTAAACAGGTCACCGATGAGAAATATATGGATATCAAGATCATCAGATTCACTATCCTATGCCCGATTTGTAATAGCCCCATTAGTTTCAAGACGCATCCTCAAAGCAGTGGGTTTGTACCTGAATCGGGTGCCAAAAGGAACTTTGAATCGAAATCAAAATTAAAAGAAGTACCTGTGTTTGAAACTGAAGATGAAATCTTAGAGAGATTATTAAGGGAAGATCAGGAAGATAAGAAGTTCCAAGATTTAAAGCAGAAACGAAAGAAAAACCCATTCCAAAAGTTGGACGGTGACAAGCCGGTAGCCAATACAAATCTAGCTGATTTGCAAGACAAGTTGAAACAACAACAAGAACAACAAGAAATGAACGATCATTTGGAGTATTTACAGGCTAAAAGTGCTAGACTACAGGCGAAAGGTAGTCAAAATGATGTAATAGACGATGCTAAGCTGAGATTGGCCTCAAATAATGATAACTTTAATGATAATAATGATAACGACCACGATGAAGATGAATTGATCAAACAAGCTTTTAAAAACTATAAATCTAACTCAACTAATACTAGCAATACTAGACAAACCACCAAAATAGTCAAGAAGCCTAAAATTGCCTTAAAGAAGAAACCTACATTGGATTTAGGCTATTCTTCATCTGATGATGAGTGAATAATATGTATGTATCTGTATAACTAATGCTAATTATAATAAAAGTCATTCAAAGTCCCTGTAATCATTGGTGGAGGACTCACTTGTTGATGATAAGTCTTTTGAATTCTAATCAATTGATTAATCAACAAATTGACTTGAGTTTTATCCATATCTTTTCTACATAAACAGATTCCTCTAATATATTCAACCGAACAGTAATAAAAGGAACCTAAGATTTCATTCTCCCACATTTGGGGTATGAATTCCATTGGATTTTCACAAGTACCCAAGTCGCCTAAGAATTCAATGGCTCTTAAACTATTCAATAAATATGACGAATCTTTTCTAGTAAATAAATGTTCTAGACCTCCATAAAATACAGTCACATCTCTACCAACTCCTTCACTGAATGATTTGAACTTTTTAACTGCAGTAGGATCAATCTTTTTACCATCCCCATGTAAAATGTTTTCATATCCAATTCGAATATAAGATGATATGAATGTATCCAAAAATACATTGAAAGTTACTGAATATATATCATAAGTACAATACCCTCTTAAATCTTCCATATATTCCACAATTGTTGAAACGATTCTTTGTGCCATAGTTTGATCATCAATCAAATGATTTTTATTACCGTCATCATACCAGCTTTTTGTGAAAAGCAGACTTAATGCAAGATATAAATCATTTACTATAATGTCAACAATGGTTCTAATGACTTGAGCATTTAACTCTGTACTTGGAGTTACAGTGTCTTCAAAAGCTTGTTCGATTTTGGCTTGATAGGAAGTATGGACTTTTTCTTTATAACTTGGTAAAAATTTATCTTGTAGTCTATCAGTATTGATTTCAAAAGTATTACCTAAAGCAGCTAAATATTCAAGTAAACCTTCTTTCGAAATGTTTGATAATTCTTCTTGAGTCATTTCTTCAATATTTAAAAACTCAGAATCTTTCTTTCTTCTAAATAATCTTTTAGTTTTACTTTCTTTGATTAAAAATCTTTCATTGTTATAAATAGACATATAATTATCAAATTCTTCATCAACGATTTCTTGATAATTGATTATTCTTTTAATATAACATTGTGACCAATGTTCAATGACCCCCACAAGAATCTTCCCATAACCAGAATCTGCAGCAACATCGGCTTGTTCTTTTAACATTGTTAAAGGAGTTTTGAAATCAGGTAATACAAACGCTGAAGTTTCAATATCTAACATTATAGGTTGATCATTAGCATCTTCATCATCAATAACTTGATGATAATTATATATATCAGGAGGAGTATCTCTATTATTAAAAGTTAAGGTTTCAGATTTAATTAAGTTTTCATTCCATTCTTCCATTTTATTAACGATGACCTTTAGATAATCATCTAATACTACATTTTTCAAATCTTCACCAATAATTGATTTTGGTTGAGGTTTTGATTGTTTTGAATCATCATCAATTGATATTAAAGCAATTAAAAACTTGTTATAATGAGTATCATAAGCCAATATTCTTAACAAATCTTCAGCTGGAGGATCAGTTTTGATTAAATCCATTGTAAAGTTATGTAAACGGTTATAATAGACATTTTGAATAAATGAGTTAATATTCCAACTTGATGGGAAGAATTTACATAATTTATCATTCACAAAGATCAATTCATCTTCCATCCAATTTAAATTATCATAAACTTCCATTGGATCATTATTAAAATGTTCAATACAATCGTTAAAAGTTTCAATCAAACTCTCTTCTAATTTGTCATAAAAGAACTTCTTATAGTTTCTCTTTTTCAATCTATTCATATTATAATTTAAATTCAATGAATTCCCGGTTAAGTTCAAATTAGTCTTCAATTCAATCTTCAAATCTTCCTTTGATTCATAATCTAAGATTTTGATTAGTTTATAGATCAATGAATCATTGCCTTCTTTAGCAGCTTCAGTCAAACTAATTATGATTTCCTTTAACAAGTCATCAAACTTTTTAATAGTTTTTTTGATCGGTAACAACAATTTAAATAAGATTGATTTTAAGTCATCAGATAAATTATCCAGGTAAACTTCCAAGTAATCTTCGAAATTTCGAGTTTGAGTTAAGACATAATGAATCAGCCAGATGTTATTCAAAGGATACGTTATATCGTCTTGAATTATATTATATTCATCATCAATCAGCTCATTCAAAG
Source organism: Yamadazyma kitorensis (assembly GCA_030572015.1). Lineage (NCBI taxonomy): Eukaryota > Fungi > Ascomycota > Pichiomycetes > Serinales > Debaryomycetaceae > Yamadazyma > Yamadazyma kitorensis. The sequence continues at coordinate 24,375 of JAJLZC010000026.1, read as the reverse complement.
CGGCTAAATTATCCTTAAAATGGGATAAATCTTCAATCAAACTCTTGACCTGATTGAAAAATTGGTTAACTTTTGTCATTTTTTGGATACTTTCATACTCAGGTATGGACTGGATCGATTCTTCATACGTCGAATTGAATTTATTAACGTCATTCTTGATGTTATTCAACTTATTGCTTGATTGATTCAATTTATTTAGATTCGATAAGATGGAATTGGTGTGTAGTTGACTGACAGACTCCAACTTATTATCGATGACAGACTTTTCTTTCAAGAATTGTTGTCGTAATGACGAGATCTTTATGAGGTCATCTTCAATACTTATCAAGTTAGAAATCCTATTCAACGCTGCATCACTCATTGTTGTGTTTGTGGATTGAAGAAAATGAATCGATCATAAATCGCACTCAGCGACCAAGAACGAACGCGCCAGAAGCCACCGACAAGCAGAGACAGAAGAGAGGAGAGGGCCAGGAGCAACCAACAGACACAGAGGAAGGCAGAGGAAGAGACAGAACAAGAAGGAATTGGGTATATATTATGCTTAGTTCATTTCTCATTAACTTATATATCAATTTCTCTTTTGGCTATACCTCCTATTATTACCATACTGATTGTACATCATCATATGGTTCTGGCCAGGACTGGCATTGCCATTAAACATAGGCGGGATATAACCTGGTGGCATAAATTCATTATTTGGTATATACATTGGGCCACCAGGAATACCTCCACCATTAGTACCACCATTTCCTGGAGGTTGTGGCATACCATTTTGCATACCATTGGGCATCCCATTAGGAATCCCTTGCATTGGAGGGACGGGGGACATCGACCCTGGGCTTCCGAAATGCATTTGTTGCTGCTGTTGATACATCATAGCTGCTTGGAATTGCTGTTGTTGGAAATGAGCCGCTTGAGCTGCCATAGCAGCCGCTTGAGCTTGAGCTTGAGCTTGATTTGAACCATTGGTTTGTCCTCCTTGTAATAATTGGGCTTGTGCTTGAGGAGACATTGGGAATTTGGAATTATTCATTTGGAAATTATTCATCGATGGTGATGGCATCATATTACCATTGAATGGATTCATCATTGGTGGAATTGGATTTCTATAAAAATCAGGCGGTTGAAACAATTTATAATGAGGTTCGTCAATAGTTAAATCCCAGGTTGGTGGAGTAGCAAATGGTTTTTCAATCATTACTTGTGATGAATCATCATCTCCAGAATCTTTACGTTCCCTTTTAACCCTTTCTTTAGTACTAATGAATAAATTGAATGATACTTTAAATTTCCTGGATTTTTCAATTTGACTTTCTTTTGTTGGGATTTTATCCACACCGCCAAAGAAATCAGCTGGGGAGATTTGATAATGACGTTTGGTGTTTGATGTTTGATTGGATGTATTTGAATAAGGCCTAGATTGATTGATTCTTGGGCTTGGATTATTTGGGGATCTATGATTATTATTATTGTTATTATGACTGTTGTTATGATTACTGTGGTTATTATGATGATTATTATGATTGTTATTATTTGGATGTTGGATTTTAGGTTTTGGTGATATTTGATTATTTCTACTTGGATTTGATGGAGTGAATACCGCAGCTTTTGGATTCAATTTAAAAGCAGGTTTGGTTGGATCCATTTTCTTCTTATTAGGTTCAGATCTTTTCAAGATTTCGTCTTGCTTTGTTTTATCCTTTGATAAAATCGGTAATAAATCATTTGGAATCTTATGTGGAACTTTGAAAGTTGCACTAAACTCTTTTAATGAATTGATTTCGCTTTGAGCATTTAATCTAAATGATTCATTTTGCTGAGGTTGTTGAGGAGGTTTAGAAGGAATTGATGCAGGTTTTGAGTTGGGTTGTTGAGTGGTTGATAAAATAATTGGATCATTATGATTTTCATTCAAAGCTTTTGGTTTTGGAGGAATATACTTTTTATTACTTGAATCACCATCCAAATTGACTGATTTCAAAGCTGCCATCAATTCATCACCTCTTGTGTCCTTTCCAACTTCTCTAGCAACCCCACTATACTTATCTTCTTCATCCAAACCACTATCATCAATCTTACCCCTTTCTTCCATAATATGAGGATCAGAACTGATTGAATCTTCAATCTCTCTAGCCAACCGATCAGCCTTCTTTAATCGTTCTTGATAATCCTCAGCATCTTTATTGATTCTCGTAGTATATAAATGCTCATCATAAGTAGATCCGATTCCAAATTTCTCTTCATTCACTTTGAATTGATCCCATTTACTCCCATTATCATCTTCCAATGTTAAGGGCGTATCATTAGCATCTGGCACCCATTTTTCTAATTCTCTTTCTTTAAACTTTGTGTTTGAAATATCACTATCTGTTTTAAACTTGCCTTGTTTTTGACTCTTCATCGTGCTGATTTTGCCAAAGGTACTTTGATTTATTCGACTATCTAACGTTCAAGGCGGTGTATACTGGAAATATGGCTCTCGATCTCCCCCTCGGTTTTCCACAGCTTCTTTTGTTGCGCTTGGCTCGGTTCTAAAAATATAGTTTTTGCTGACCGTGTTTGATCACTATCCCTATCCCTTTAGATCAATTGAGTTTATAGTCACCGGTTGAATAATTCAACTTAATGATTCCTCCTTTACTGTTGTTTTGAAAATGTTGTTGAACAAGACAAATTTTTTGAGACTTTCTTGATTGGGCACACACGACCGTTAGGGCGGCGAGGTTGCGTACCGTCTGGGGCCGGAGCCGGGCGGTCGGGGCACCACTAGCACCATACACGTCTGCCTGGCAGGCCGTAGTACCTGAATCTGGACTTAGACCTCCACTTGGAGCTGACCTGAACTTGGGCCTAGAGTTGGACTTAGAGTTGGACAAGGCCTGGAGCAATCGATAGTCATGGATTAGTTACTAACAAAAGAATGTCAACCCCGAAGAAACTTCAACGGTATCAACTTGCCAATATAATTTTATGAAAGCTTTAATGAAATTTATATCATCGATCGAATAAGGATCCAATTCTAAATCAATTAAATCTTGATAATTCAATTCCAATTCATTATTGATAACTTCATCATTAATGATTTCATTAATCAAATAAATCCATTTTTTAGTTAGCTTATGGAAATATCCTATTATTTCAATATTCTGTAATAATAGATCTTGAGTTTCAATTTGAGTTTGGTCTTGGTTTTGATTATTGAATTCATCTTCGTTAATTTGACCAGCCGATGCAAACCATGAAAATGCCGACCAAATATACTGAGTCCAAGATATTGGATAAGTAGAATTCTTCAACCACCAATTTGGTTCATAATTGATCTTTTTCAGCTCCCCAAATAACTTTGAAACAATCGAATTGGATGTATTGATTGATAAATTATCAACTGATTTGTTATTTGGCAAAAAATTTTGATTATTATGAATCAACTGATCATAAATGATTTTAAATTTAGAATAATCGTTAAATGTTGATTTCATTAATTTTTTATTGTTATTAATGTCTTCAAAAGTCAATATTTGAGGGAAAACATCGTCCAATATGATTCCAATATCATAAATCGGTTGCATCATCAAAATATCATCATTAGTAGTGGCAATAAATGAATCAAACGTTTTGAGGTTATCATTGTCTAAATCATTAAGACTTATATTGTATAAAGGTTGAATAAAACTATTAGTGAATTCTTGATCATTGATTTTGATATTTTTAGGAATTATCGATAAAATCGATATAATATAGTTGAAACATTCAAATAAATAGTTATTAGATTTAAACTTGTTAAATATGATAATTTTCTTTCTTGTTAAGCTTAGTTTGTAGATTTGAAAGATCAACGGCCCGAACTTGTTGAAGAATTCAGGTAATTGAATTAAAGGATTATTGAATTTGCTTATTGGAATCTGTTCAATATCAAGTTGATCATTAATCTGTTCAATATTCATGATATTATTCAAGTATTGGATTAGATAGTCATCCAAGTAGTTAATATATTCAAATCCATTACTAATGAAGTCATTTGGTTTCCAATCTGTCTTGACCGGTTCACACAAGCACCCAATGCAACACATCTTAATATCGTCTCTTGAAGTCTCCATATTTTGTCTAAATTTACTTAGTCCATAGTACAATTGATCATTTGCCTGGTGAGTGAATAAGATCAAATCTTCATTATATTCGTGAATTCCTGACGGTAAAACTTTGAATTCGATCCCTGAAAGATCGATTTTCTTGCTTGATTTCGACCAAATAAGCTTATAGCCTACTTTAACATCGAATTCAATGATAAATATCGATATCAATTTAGGTGGCCTATACTGTGAATTCATCCTAAGGAGTGACTTTCTTTGGTCGCATTTTTCTTTTAGCGAGGCAGCGGAGGTGCAAGCAGGCAGCAGCAGAGCGAGCATAGAGCGAGCAGAAGAGATTCAGCAGGGCTAGAGCAACTCTGTAGGGACCAAACTAGCAGAAGAGACTTAACAAGGAACGACTCTGGGAAAGCAGAGTGATTAATAGCAGGAGAGACTGGATGAATCCACAGGTACGACACTTATACAAAACATTACTCTATATGGGTAAGGATTACCCCGTTCAATCAGGAGGGTACGAGAAGTTCGTTAAAGTATTGAAAACCAACTTCCAAACTACAAAGATACACACTGAAGATGATTTAACTAATGCATTAAAAAAGGGGACTTATATAATTAAAGAATTAGAAACATTGTACTTTCTATCACGATATAGATACTTGAAACGTCAATATAAATGAACAAATGTCACCATCAGTTGACAAATGTCAACATCAGTTGACAAATCTGCAACTCTGTCACAGTCTAGCAAACATCTGCCAATCTGTCATCTGTGATGTGTCAGTCTATCGTCTGTTTAAGCTCTAATTCTCAATATAAAATTGACCACGACTGCCACCAACAAGAATAAACATAACATGGTAGGACCAAACCTATCGTCATATGGCCCAGACCCTCTCAATCTAATGGCCTTGGCTCTCCAGTGGTAAGTCACCAAAGCATAAACCATGGTCAACATAGCAATAAAAGTGAATAACCCAGCACTGATTCTACCAACTGAATCCCCAAAATTCAACAACCCGACTCCCAAAGATCCTAAAATGACAGTGAAATTCAACCATGACAAAAAGGTTCTTTCGTTGGCGAAAAACACTTTAGGTTCCACTCTGGCTGGTAATGCTATTCTCTTAGTAGTAGACATCTTATTACCTTCTTATTCTATACTCTGAAAGCTTCAAGTTCTTTGAGGTGGAAATTTCAAGGGATGAGACAGAGCGAACGCACGTGGCTCCCTTCGAGTCGCCAGCGATTGAACGCTGGTTGGCGCGATCGAGCTGGCATAACCACGGCAGGCCCCCAACACAGGCCAACACAGGCCACCCCAGCACCACTGCAGGCCTGCCATCAGCGAGACCTCATCGAGTACCATTTGACCCATCAACTCTGTTACTGGAAGGTATGACTCGCTACTCAGTATTGAGTCCTGAGTCCGAAGCCTGAGTCCAGCAGGTGGAGGGTCAATCCTCTACCAATCACCAACATGGAGCACCCAACAGAGATCAAGAATAACTAAGATGAGGAGTCTAAGATCAAGAGTCTAAGATCAAGAGTCTAAGATCAAGAATACTATGAAGGGACCTAACATCAAGAATACTATGAAGGAACCTAACATCAAGAATACTATGAAGGAACCTAACATCAAGAATACTATGAAGGGACCTAACATCAAGAATACTATGAAGGGACCTAACATCAAGATATCAAGATCAAGAACATAAGAAAACAATTTTATTAATAAATAAATAAATAAATAACATAAATAAATAAATTAAACATAACACATTAGTCAATTAAATGAAAATCAAATCAACCTTCCATTAATCAACCTTTGATTAGCAACCTTCACTGTAAGGATCAACCTTACATTGGCATATTAAATTGATAGAATTAATTTCTAGCTAATGAAAAAGCACGAGGAACCAAATAACTATTGGTCTTGTTAGCAACCCCAGCATACGCATTATAGAATCCTAATAAACCAGTAATAACCCCAGTAACCCCACCAGCTCTAGCAACAGAGACTTTACCAGTCATATCACCAGCTGCTAATAAGAAGAAAGTCAAAGTTAAAAATGTGAAAAGGGCACAGAATGCAACGGTTGATTTCAAAGTACATAAGGTTAACATAAATGTAAATAACCCCCAACCTAATAAGAAAAACCCAATTGCATTATGAAGTTGAACTTCGTCTTCACCATAGGCTTCAACAATTGCAAAAGCTTTAATGTTAATGGCAGCAAATGACATCCAAAACGCCCCATAACTAGTTAAAGCACAAAATGCAAAAGTATTACCAACAACACCTTCCCAACAACCAGCTAAAAATTGGGCTGCTCCTCCATAAAATGCAGCCAATCCAACTACAACATTAGGAACATGGATACCCATAGCTTGGGCATTATACATAGACAAAACAAAAGTAGTCAACCCAAAAGAAGCCAAACCTAAAGGTGAAGGATTAGCAAATTGGTGAACTGGAGGTGGTGCAAGACCTGGATTTAAAGTACCACCAAAGGCTTGCATTAATTCATGTCTAAGGTACTTTTTGTTACCAATCATAACATATTCATCGTTATTACCAACGGTTTGAATCTTACCAATGTTGTCTTCATTGGTGCTGACCGAAGCTTCTTTAGATGCTTGAGAGTGAATTGAATCGTTGGATGATACCATTTTACCTAACCTTGTAGTTTTTTCTGTGGCTTACTTTGCTAACTTTTCTGATAGTTTAGAACCTAAGGGCTTAGTAAAATATTGGGTGTTTCCAGTTATTTAAATACCAATGTCCCCACAACAACCAACAATTTAAAGTGGGTGAAAAATTGTATGACAATTTGTAATGAACAAAGCCAACATGCGTGCCGCTACCCGTCAAAGTAAGTCCGAACAAGTACGATGTGCAGCCTTTGATGGGCGAAGTGGTGAGGGCTTAAGCGGTGAGTGTTAAGTGGTGAGTTGAGTGGTGAGTGCTGGGTGATGGGTGCTACGAGTGCTGGAGCTGCGTCCAGTGAGAGCTATAGGGGCTTATGAGGACATGGGAATGGCGTATAATCGATTACTTGGATGACTTATCGCCAGAGACTGGAAAAACAACAGTGCCAACAAAAGTTTTGTGGGGTTGTTGGCCGAGACACGACGAGCGATGCATCGGCGCACCAGTGCACCCACCTAAATCTCGGAGCACGGACGTCGGCCGACGAGCAGCACCAGCTAGCGCCAGGACCCTAACAGCCCGTGGCGACAGTGCTGGCGCCGGTTCCACTGGCCCATCGGCAGATCTTCAATTCACGACGATCAACGCCTATCAATCATCAGATTATTGAATGATACGAATGATACGAACGATACGAATGCTACGAATGATTAGTTGATGCAGTTTCAATATTATATTTTTCTAATACTCTACTTATCTAATAATCACTCACCTGGGTAAACTCCCGTCTTAAGTTCTTATACTTCTTCTTACTACTACCTTTGACCTTTAACTTATATATCCATTTGAATAAGTATTCATTACTCAAGTATAACGTGAAATAGTTCATCACGGATAATACCATGATAAGTATATAGTACTTCTGAGGTAAGTTCATGACTTGAAATACTCCTCCCATTAGACTCTCTTCATCGATTGAAAATAAAAGAACCGATACTATTATCAACACCAACAATGTGATCAAATATGGCTTGTTGTTGTTCATTGTTTCTCGATATGGTTTACCTTCATTCAACAATACCGATATCAAAATGTACTGGAAGTTAGTGAACAAAAACAATACACTATTATCATAACTCTTAACATCCTCATCATCGCCTGGGACTGGTGCTTCATACCAATTTTCATATTGGATTGATTTCCATATTATAATTTGATAGATTAAGATTATTAGAATATCTCCAATCAATACTGTTAAGATCTTCATCGACACTAAATTGGCAGTGGGTTTCTTTATGATGATCTTATCGTTCGGCTTTGACCATGACATAAAGATCGCTAATGGTAGAATCAAGATCAAATCAATGTATAGAAACTGGAAGTCTCCTAAATTGGTCCCCCGTTTATATAATATGCTTACAGTGATGAATTGAATGGCTGAATACAATGACATGAACTTGAAGCTTGAAAAACTGGTTACAAGACTCGATCTTCCCTCTTTAATGATGCTTAATATACATGAGATTTCAAAGATCCTCGAGGTAAATGGGGCTGCTATTGATGCTTCAGCTTCGCTCAATGATATTCCAACATTGGCGGCCTTTAATGCTCCACAATCATTGGCTCCATCTCCAATGAATCCAACAGTATAATCGATCTTTTGTAATTGGTTCACCAATTCATGCTTTTCATCTGGTGACATCCTGGCGAATATCTGACACTTCAATAAGAATTTATCAAATAGTTCGAATTCTTTGAAGTTGGTCAATAAATACTTGAACATTTCCCCTGTGATTGCAAACTTATAATCAATTTCTTCTCTAATATTGGTCAAATTCAATGTACGAGAATCTAAGACGTTCCCTTGATTATCTTCCCATATCAACTCATCAATAAGCTCATTATCGTTGAATCGTGGTATAAATATGGCTTCTCCTTCATCAATCATCCCACACTCTTTCCCAACACTAATTGCTGTCAAAATATTATCTCCAGTACACATAATAGTTCTAATGTCTGCCTCTTTCAACTGTTTGATCGTATCAGTGGTTTGGGCCTTCAATTTGTTCTCAAAGATTATAAACCCTAATAAATTCATATCGGCTTCCATTTTAGATCTTTCTTCTTCTCTTTCATACTCTTTATATGCACATGCAATCACTCTATATCCATTGGTAGTATACTTATGTAACAATTCTTCAAAATCAACTGGAATACTAGTGTGATCACAAATATCCTTCATAATTTCGGGGGCTCCTTTACAATAAACGTATTTCTTATTTTGTACTTGAGCCAACACTGACATTCGCCTTAAACTCGATTCAAATTCAAATTCTTTTAGAATATTATAGGTTCTATTACTTTCAATATGATATTCTTCAAGTTTGGCCTTGGTGAATTCAAACATCTTCAAATCTAGTGGATCTCCCAATATCTCATCATCAATCTTTCTTAAGGAGTGACAAGTACTCATCAACCCAATCAATTCAGGTCCTTGCTGACTATCATATTCATCTTGCTTGGTAATATTAATATCCTCTATGGTTTCATTCAATTCTTCAAACATCATTTCTTTCCTACCTTGAGCATTATTAATCAAATGAACCCCCAATACGTCTAATCCATCTTCAGTCAAGGTCCCGGTCTTATCACAACATATCACATCCAATTTCCCACCAATATTAACTCTGGTAGGTGAAATACAGTATATTTGATAATTTTTTAATCTATTGATTGCAAATGTGGTACCAATCGTTAAAGTAGCAGGCAATGCAGGCGGTACAACAATCGTAATGATATCTAAAGCCCTTAGAATCATCAAACTTCTTGGTAATCCCAATTTAATGAAATTAATAGTGGAATAAATGAACCCAATAAATGCTATAACGGTCATAAACCCAATATATTTAAAGGAGTCTTCATAGAATTTGAATCCAATTGGTTTAGGAAATAACATCGATCTAATTAAGGATCCTTTAGTAGTATTGAACCCAGTTTTTAACACCAATACCTTCACTGGTTCTTCATTGAATGATTTAGCCTTCAAGATTTTAGTACCGTTGTATAAATACGATTTCGTCAAGTTGTTATCTTTAATTTGAGGTAATTGGTCTTCACTTACATCAGTCTTCGTAATAGGCACACTTTCACCAGTCAACATCGACTCATTGACGATGGTTTCACCATTTATCAACAACCCATCACAGGGCATCACAGTCAAAGAAGGATCGATTTCAAAAATATCTCCTGGTACCAAGTCATTCAGATTAACAATCTTCCAAAAATCGTTTCTCCAGACTCTGACTTCACAATCGAACTTGGATATCGACTTTAATCTTGTAATTGTAGACTTTGTTTCTATCAAAGTATTGATTATGGATACGATTGATATGAAAAAGATACATGAAGCATAATAGAAATAGTCATCAATCAACCATAACAAAATTGAAAAGATTTGAAATACGTAGAATGGATGCAACACTTCTTCCACTAACAACTTTAGCAACGGTTTGTCTTCGATTTCAATTGAATTGGCATCGAATATCATTAGTCTGTCCTCATATAATCCTTGGTTCAACCCTTCATTGACCTTGGTGATGTTAGCCCAATGAGAATCATACCAATTATTGTTGGTTTTGAAGATATCTTCCACTGGAGTATAGTAAAACTTCAAGTACCTATACTTGAAATAATGTAGATTCTGAATAATAGGATCCTTAAAGTCCTTTTCAATGTTTAAATAGCTTGATAGCCGTTGATTGAATCTGATCTTGGTGATGTTGACGATTGTTAATTCTCCATATTCGTTTTCAATCACACACCAATCTGCTGAGCCCAACAGTGAAACATCACCAATCAAATTGATCCTATACCTTGGAGTCCACCTTAATACCAAATACCCCATACCCAAGGTAACAACACACAATATATAGTATATCAATTGCTTGAAAAGGTTATTTTTGTACCCAGCGATACCAATGACAATGTCTTCTTCGGCCAAGTAATACCTTTGATACTTCATTTTGCTATCATCGAACTCGATAACCACCTCGTCAAACAACTCTTCTTCTTCCTGACTCGATAAACTGCCTCTTCTTCTTTCAAAATTCGAAGATCCATAACTCTGATCATCTTCAATCACCTGTTCTTCCATCTGTTCACGGTCAACATGGCCTTGGGATTCCTCATATTTTGGATATTCCCAATCGGTATTGTAGTCAACCTCCTCTTCATTGTTCTGATACGTCGACCCCCCAGGCGCCAGCTCGATTTCCTCCAATTTGAAAAACTTGAAGTTGGCTTCTTCGTTTGAGTTCGAAGTCCCAAACGATTTGACCGATGCCAACTCCAATTCCTGTTGAGTCTGTAAGAGTGGCGACGTCTCCCTCGACTCGACCACCGATCTCCTTTGCCCAAAACTATGGGGGTAATGGAACGAGGTTATCGAAGACGGGATGAATTCAGACGTAGCACCACTGAAGATTTCATGGTTGTTATCTTCCAAGAACGATTCATGAGACGTCACCGACCCTTGTCTTGATCGTCTTCGGCTCTGGGACTGTGATCTGGAGCGTGATCTCCGGCGTTCTGTTTCTCTGTCCTTTCCCATGCCGTTTGCTCTCCAACACCTCAGTTTAGCCGCCCAAGTTCAGTCTTTGTTGCGGTCCCTTTTGTGCTCGCGATGCTGAAAAAGTCAAAATACATCACCACCATGGCTGGGTTGAAGTTGAAAATCAAGATGAATCCTGACGGGCCTTCGGGTTCGGACGGCAGACCTAGCGAAGAGAAGAAGCGGATCAAGATCAAGCCGCCTACGAACAAAAACGAAGATATGTCACCGCCGAAGAAAAAATTGAAGATTAATCTTGGGAAGAAAGACAGCTCAGGGAACCCGATTAAGAAAGTGCCCAAAGTGAGAGTCAAGCAAGCCAAAGTTCCAGGCGAAAGTTACGACAGTGAAACCCCTGATTATGAAGATGATCCCTTGATTGAAAGCGGGATGATTATTCGATTTTTGGACGATTCGAACTTGGATTCCATCCATAATGCGGTGGAGTCCAATGATTTGAGTGGGATTAATATTCGTTGGTTGACTAAAGATAAGGCGTTGGTCAACATACGAGGGACATTGTATACTGGGAAACTCATTGATTTACCTACGGTGACTGAATTGTTCAAGACGGTCGATAAGAAAAACATTTATAAGACGTTGGACATCTGTCAGATCTTAATTGTAGTGAAAACGGTTCAAACAGTGGATGTAAACTTGGACCATGATTTTGAAATTCCTAATGACAAATTATATGACCATCCATTATATAAGTTATCGACCAATAAAGAAATCAAGCAGTCAAAACAAGTGTATAAAGACGGATTGATTTATCCGTATGAAAACATCTATCGAAGGTTTAAACCAAGAAAGTTGAACCATAGAGTGATGAATGATATTGATTCAAAGGTTAATGAGTTATTAAAGTTGGATAATGAAGCAGATGAATGCCATTTTGAAATCATTGATCCTACTAAAGATCAATTGACAACTGCTGCCAAGTTCGCTTCTCCTTCGCCTCCCCCATCTCATGTTCCTTCACATATTGCAAATGAAACCATCCCTCAAGATCTAATGAAGGTCACTATGGACGAAGAAAACAGCGACTTGGAAGAAGAATTGGCCAAAGCGCTAGAAAACGGCGTCGTTGAAGATGAAAATGGCCAGGAAGTAATAGTTGAGGCGGTGAATGAGGAAGAAGAAGACGAGGAAGACGACGAGGAAGACGACGACGAGGAAGGCGAAGTCGAACAAGAAGAGGAAGAAGATGACGACGACGACGATGATGAAGACGATGACGACGACGACGAAGAAGACGTTGATGAAGACCAAAAGGCCGGTAAACAGCATGTTTTAATGCTCGAAGACGAAATCAAAGACCTTGAAGTTGCATTAGAGACTCACAGGAAAGGGTTGAACAACGCCACACATACGATGATGAAAATGAAATTCCAAAATACGTTTAACCACTTAAAAGCGTCCTTGGATAGCAAGAAAAGGGAATTATCCAAACTTCAAGATAACCAAGCTCCGCCGGAACAAGACAAGGCCAATGAAGACGAAGAAGAAGACGACGACGACGAAGACGATAACGAAAACGAAAAGGCCAACGAGGATGAAGGCTTCGACGACCTCGACGACTTGTTCTAGGCCCCGTACGGTCCCATCCCTCTGGCTACCGCTTCCCTATGTACAATATTCAATGTAAACGCTTATGAGCTCTCATTTCCACTCTAAGATCATCTCGCACAAGGCCCCAAAAACGTTAATAGAGTTGAAAAAATTTTTAGTATTAATAGGAAAGAGATTCCTTGTTTGCTGAAAAGTTTAGGATATTTGAAGCGTAGCAGAGACAAAGAGTTGAAAATATGTCTACAAATTCTATCAAGTTGTTGGCCAGCGATGTTCATAGAGGGTTGGCCGAGTTAGTATCTAAAAGATTAGGTATGAAGTTGACCCCTAGTGAGATCAAGAGAGATTCTACCGGGGAAGTGCAATTTTCTATAGGGGAGTCAGTTAGAGATGAAGATTTGTTTATTATATGTCAAATAGGTAGTGGAGTTGTCAACGATCGAGTTATCGAGTTGTTGATCATGATAAATGCATGTAAAACCGCTAGTGCAAGAAGAATAACTGTGATATTGCCTAATTTCCCTTACGCAAGACAAGATCGTAAGGATAAAAGTAGAGCCCCCATCACTGCCAAATTGATGGCTGATATGTTGACTACGGCCGGATGTGACCATGTCATAACCATGGATTTACATGCATCACAAATCCAAGGGTTTTTTGATGTGCCTGTTGATAATTTATATGCTGAGCCTAGTGTGGTTAGATATATTAAAGAAACCATCAATTATAAAGAAGCAATAATAGTATCGCCAGATGCTGGTGGGGCCAAAAGGGCGGCAGGATTGGCCGACAGGTTGGATTTGAATTTCGCTTTGATCCATAAAGAAAGAGCTAGAGCTAATGAGGTTTCGAGAATGGTATTGGTTGGTGATGTGACCAATAAAATATGTATTATCGTAGATGATATGGCAGATACTTGTGGTACTTTAGCCAAAGCAGCTGAAGTCTTGTTAGACAATAATGCCCAGAAAGTTATAGCCATTGTCACTCATGGGATTTTATCAGGGAAAGCCATAGATAATATCAATAATTCAAAGCTTGATAGAGTGGTATGTACAAATACGGTTCCATTCGAAGATAAATTGAAGGCTTGTGAAAAGTTGGATACTATCGATGTTTCTGCTGTGATTGCTGAGTCCATTAGAAGGTTACATAATGGGGAAAGTATCTCTTATTTATTTAAAAATGCTCCGTTATAGGCTAATGAATATCTATTGACTCTCGTTGTGTTGCCGGGTCCATGTCTCGCCGTGTCTCGCCATGTCTGGGTCCATGTTTTCTCGTCTTAACTCTGAACTGGAGTCAGATTTCTGGAATTTCTGGAGCCAGTGATTCATAATGAGGTAAGTAGCCATAGCAGACGATACGGACGAAATAGAAGTACTAACGATCCAGTGACACCAAGTTCAAAGCATGTCTTTTCGGTATGTGAACTAACCCAATTTTCAAGTGGAATTTACCCCGAATACTAACCTATTTAGATATGGATGGGACATTGATCAATACTGAAGATATTTATACTGAAGCGTCGACTGATTTGTTGGCTGAATATGGTAAGGGTCCATTGACTTGGGATATCAAAATCAAATTACAAGGGTTGCCAGGGCCCCATGCCAACCAACTCATGATTGAACACTATGATTTGCCTTTGACTATCGAAGAATTCACCGATAAAGCAATGAAAATTCAACAAACCAAATGGCATAAGGCTGATTTCTTACCAGGCGCTTTAGAACTACTTGAATACTTGTCTGAGAAGAATATCCCCGTGGCTCTAGGCACCAGCTCAAATAAAGTCAATTTCGAAAGAAAGACCAACCATTTACCTGAATTGACAGCCAAATTCGGCAAACATGTTGTGACTGGAGATGATACTAGGATTCCAAAAGGTAAAGGGAAGCCTCATCCATATATTTGGTATACGTGCTTGGGCCAGCTCAATGAAGACCGTCAAGCAAACGGCTTGGAGCCTATCAAGCCCGAGGAATGCTTGGTCTTTGAAGATGGAATCCCTGGAGTCAAGTCAGGCTTGGCTGCTGATGCCCATGTGATCTGGATCCCCCATCCTGAAGCTATAGACTTGATCGAACCGGTGAGACAGAAATGGCAAGACCATAAGCTTGAAGTTCTCGAAAGCTTGGCCCATTTCGATGGGTCCAAGTACTTTGAAGCACGGTAGGACCACTTCTGTGCCTCTGGGCCATT
Source organism: Yamadazyma kitorensis (assembly GCA_030572015.1). Taxonomy (NCBI): domain Eukaryota; kingdom Fungi; phylum Ascomycota; class Pichiomycetes; order Serinales; family Debaryomycetaceae; genus Yamadazyma; species Yamadazyma kitorensis. The sequence goes on along the minus strand of JAJLZC010000026.1, from coordinate 9,245 downwards.
ATTAGACAGTTCTAAGTACGTAAATACAGCCTAAGTCGTTCTATTCCTTCCAAGTGTCTACTCTTGATGGTGTGCGATACCAAAAATTCTGACGTAGTATCACACTGTAATGATAGGAACCGATTCTTATCATATAGTCATTGAATTTCCTGAACCACACAACAAAGACTCGTCAACAGATTACAGGTACTCAGATATACATATCACATCGATTGACAACACTAAAAAGAAGCCTTTCAAGAAAATGAGTCAATCTGTCGAGCCTATAAAGGCCAAGTTCCTAGGCGAAGGTGTGATACGATTGTACAGAGAGTTTGACGAAGACGACTTGGAGGATGGCCAACGTGATAATGTTTCATCCGAAACCATTTCCAACCCGGGAGACGACACGATGTTGTCGATAGTTTCAATTCCAACCTATTTCACCGCCACCGATGTGTTGGGGTTTATAGGCGACTCATATATGGAGCATATAACCCATTTAAGGATCTTGAAAACAGTCAGAGCCAATCGGTTTTTGGTGTTGCTCAAGTTCAATGATCTTGTAAAGACTGCAGAATTCCAATATAAGTTCGACGGCAAGCCCTTTAACTCGATGGAACCTGAAACATGCCATGTAATCTATGTGAAATCGATCAAGATCGAATCGCCCCATTCTCAAGACACTAAAGTGATTAAGTCCACCAATGATGCATTGATCCCCTTTTTATTGACAGATCCGTTCATATCCAACGAATCTTCCACCTTGGTAGAACTCCCTACATGTCCCGTCTGTCTAGAACGAATGGACGCTAACATTACCGGGTTATTGACTATTCCCTGCCAACACACTTTCCACTGTCAATGCTTATCCAAATGGAAAGACGACACATGTCCCATCTGTCGTTATTCCAATAACATTTCCAACCAGAAAGTCCGAAGATCTGTTCGAAGACTACTGCAATACAATCGAAGGCCATCTCAGTCTCAAACATTACCAACCATCTCCGAACCGTCGATTGAAGGATCATCATCTTCGATATTGGAGTCATCTGCCATTGATAACGAAACTGAACAATGCACAGAGTGTTCGACGACCGACAATTTATGGATCTGCTTAGTGTGTGGGAACATCGGGTGTAGTCGATATGCCCCAGAGCAACACTCGCTAAAGCATTTTGTTACTACCGGCCATTGTTTTGCAATGGAGATGAACACTTCGAGAGTATGGGACTATGCTGGTGACAATTATATCCATAGATTAGTTGCCAACGAGTCTGATGGGAAATTGGTCGAATTACCTGAAAAAGGTTCAAGTTCTTCCGACTCAAATCATAAACTACCATCAAATGATTTTGATAAAGTCGATGAGGTTGGATTCGAGTATTCTCAGCTATTGATCAGCCAATTGGCCAGTCAAAGGGAATATTACGAGTCTTTACTATCTCAAAATAACATCCACCCACCTAAGACAAGCCGAAACTCCTCGATTGTTGATATTGTCAATAACAAAGTCACCGATTTAGAGGTCAAACTAGACGAATTGCAAGATCAATTGAACCAAATGAACATCGATGTCATACCGTCACTCCAAAACAAAATAAAGACAAAAGACACAAAGATCAACTTGTTGTCCAAAGAGTTAAACGAATCGAAAATCTTCAACGATAATTTATCCAACAAAATTGAATTCTTAACTGCTTCATCCAAAGACTTGGAGTCTAAAAACCAAGACTTGAACGAACAGATTCGAGATTTGATGTTTTACTTGGAGAGCCAGGAGAAATTCAAAGACCAACCTCAAGATGTGAAAGACGGCACTATACTTATCCAACCGGATGCAAAATCCAAGAGGAAGGACAGAAAGAGGAAGTAGGCCACCAGCGGGGGCCCAGAGCCTTTGCCCATTGTGGACCAAGGATCTATGCCCAGGTTCGCCCAGCCTACACAGTGCCTACTGGCAGACCCAGACCCGGAAAATGGGCCTCACTATGCTACCGTTTTGTGTTTCAACTACTGCAAACTTTAAACTGCAGCATCTTGCACAACCTTCCATAAACTGTTAGAGGGTGAATTATAATTAATCCTTGGAGGTTGTTCTTTCCTAAATCCTGGAGTCAACTTTGAAGGGTTTGCTACAAGAGTGAAGGGACCGAGAACAAAACACAAAAGGAGCATATCAGGAAACCTTAACAACTGGAGTTTAGGAAGGAAGTATCCCGTATGCTATGATAGTCTAGATGCAAGATCCTGGTACTGATAAAAGGTATGTAGCACGAGGTTTTGGTTCCTTTAATTCTTTTTGACAGTCACAGCTGGAAGTGGAAGACTGAAAGAGAAAGAGCTGACAGAAGTGCTGAGCTGAAAGAAGTAGCGGAGTATGGGATCGAATCTTACTAACCCCAGCAGTTTGCCTTCCTTTTCTAAGTTTATCGAGAACATACCTCAAGAGCAGCATTCTGTTGATGCCCGAAATATATCAACTTGGAACGCCGGAAGAAGCCATGGCCATTCCAGTAGCTTGCCGAACTTGGACATAAGAAATCCAAGTGTAGCTGGTCCTTCAAACCCTACAATTCACAATAATTATACTTCACATAGAAGACCTCCTGATTGGGGTAGTTATCCGGCCGGTTTTCAATTTCCAGCAGTGCCAGCGTCCAGGTCAGCTTCTGGTCCTTCATCGATGGGGCTATCACCCACTGATACAACCAATCCTGTTCAAAATCTGCAACAAGTTGCACCGCAATTTCAACCACTAATCAATCAAGCTTCTTGGAACCCTCAAATGGTGTTGATGTCATTAAATAGGCTAGTGCCAACGTTTCAAAGCTTGACGTCTGGGTTTGACAATATCCAATCGGCTTACAGCAAGATAATTCAAGATTCTCCCAATATACCTTCTGACTTGACCAGAGTCGTTAGTACTGATGCTTTGAGAGATCTGATATTGTCCATACCGCCTCATACTTTGAGTAATCTTGAGTTTTATTTGAACGAGGACCTTAAAATCATTCAGCACCTAAGGCAAGTTCAATTGGTGTTGTATAAGGAAAGTGAAGGCAGGCAGCAGCAGCAGCAGCAACAACAGATTCATCAACAAATACAGCAGCACCAACACCAACAGCAGTACCAACACCAACAGCAGTACCAGCACCATCACCAGTCTGATCTGATAGTCCCAAACCAACTGCACCTTTCTCCATTGCCCTACCCTCCCCCACGACAAACAACCTATCTGCACAAGCGAAATCGGTATTCTTCGTTTAGTGAAATCGAGGGGTCACCAAAGAAGGTTGTTACTCCAATCAGAAGACAATCTGATGTTACCACACAACCATCCACCAAAGTCGCCAGAAAGAAAAGCCAGAAAGGCTCCTTCATTAAGTTTGAAAATCAAAAGGAAAGAAAGGCTTCATCTCCAAGTGAATGTAATCATTGTGGTAGTGAAAAGACTCCTGAATGGAGAAGAGGCCCTGCTGGTGATAAGACCTTATGTAACGCTTGTGGGATCTTTTACGCCAAGCTAATCAAAAAGTTGCATAGTCCTGAAGAAGCTGCCAATGTGATGAAACAACGGAAGCAAAAGGGTCTAAAATTTGATCGCCATATCTGACTTGACTAAATATGACAGATAGCACTTCATTAGGGCTACTTCCATAACGCTACTTCAATAGGGCCATTGATAGGGCCACTTCAATAGGCTTTGTATTATACACTATTCTCTTGATCATGTAGTCAGATCTCTAGTGCACGATGGTTGCCAGGGCACCCTTACTTGGGCTAAGTCCCCAAACTGGAGGCAAAAAGCTAGTCAAATTACTCTTATAAAAGTTACTCCATTCGGGTGCAAAGGGGCCAATATGAAACACGTTAACAATGATAGGTCGTCTCCTTGGTGGGTTAAAACTTTGAATGAAGATCAGAGGCGTTTCAAAAAATATTGATGCATACGGGCAGATCTATCCAGGAAATCGACCCAATCCACTCCCAAACGGCTCCTGACTTCTTATTGGTGGTTGCAAAGGTGCAAAATCAAAAATATGTGTGGAACTTTGATCCATGGAATTACCGAATTTGGGTGCAAAAGGGAACTTTTCAAACAATCTTCAAGACTTTCACCACTTAAATGAATACACGATGGTAAAGTGTGGTTGACGATACCTGTGTTAGCATAGCAGCTGGGATATAAATACTGGACAATCCATCTTCATTGTAGGTTCATTAACAATTAAGTTCCACTTTCACTAACTTAACTAGATTCAGTCTTTACATTTAAAAATGAAATTTTCAGCTACTATTATTCTTGCTATCCTTGCTACATTAAGCTTAGCAGCCCCAGTAGAAGAGGTAAAAAGAGATGCCCAAGCAGATGCTGCTGCTGCCCCTGAAGCTGAAGCTGAAGCCGACGCTGGTTTCCAATGGGCCGGTAGAACAAGATATCAACCTATTTCAAAGAGAGAAGCTGATGCTGAAGCAGAAGCAGGCTTCAAGTGGGCCGGTAGAACTAGATACCAACCTATTTCAAAGAGAGAAGCTGATGCTGCTGCTGACGCAGATGCTGAAGCCGACGCTGGTTTCAAATGGGCCGGTAGAACCAGATACCAACCTATTTCAAAGAGAGAAGCTGAAGCAGATGCTGAAGCAGATGCAGGCTTCAAGTGGGCCGGTAGAACTAGATACCAACCTATTTCAAAGAGAGAAGCTGATGCTGCTGCTGACGCAGATGCTGAAGCCGACGCTGGTTTCAAATGGGCCGGTAGAACTAGATATCAGCCAATCTCCAAGAGAGAAGCTGATGCTGAAGCTGACGCAGATGCTGAAGCCGACGCTGGTTTCCAATGGGCAGGAAGAACTAGATATCAACCAATCTCAAAGAGAGAAGCAGAAGCAGATGCTGACGCTGGATTCCAATGGGCCGGTAGAACTAGATACCAACCAATTTCTTAGGCTTGCAAGACTTTGCTACCTGGAACGTTCGTTCGGCATTGCAGCCTGGATCGTTCCTTTCCGTTGTTTCACTTTTCTAAATTTCAATATAAGTTTTTACAGAGTTTCAAATAATTTCCACCTTCACTCTATTCCCCTATGGAATTGGAAGAAGAACCAATGCCAGATATTAACGTTACATAACCAACTCTTGTCATATCTTGGCAAACCAACACACTCCTAACTTGGTTTTTAAACAAAATCATCTATTTGTTACCATTGGCTGAAATGTTCACAATTCCGAGTTCCCAAAAAGTAAATGGCTGCAACAGATTGAAAAGATAATTAAACATTGTATACGTCCCATAAGGGGAAAATGGGTTTAACGGCTTTCTATTGTCTGAGAGAACTGTATAAGCATTAGACTAGAGATATTTCTTGGAACAAGAATCTTGAACTATAAAAGGAACCGAAATAGCTGCAAAAGGTGTACTTCAGAGTCAATTAGCAATGATGTTTACCAAACTTGGACTATTTGCTATAATTACCTTAGCTAGCTGTAGTTCGAATTCTACTAGTACCACAAGTACTTTGGATGGGCTGATAACAGGCCTTGCAGCTTCAGATAACCAGTGGTCTACTTATCCAGAAGTTCCAAAAACAGCCTCAATCAATGGGTTTGCAGATCCAATCTATAGCGACTTGCCAGAATGTGCTAAGTCTTGTGTTGATCAAGATACTGATATTACCCCCTGTCCTTATTGGGATACCGGATGTTTATGTGTGATGATGAACTGGGATTCACTAGTTGCAGAATGTGTTGCGGAGTCATGTAGAGGTAAGGATGTTGAAGTAATGACTTCCATTGCTACATCTATTTGTTCATCAGCTGGAGTTCCTTATCCATATTGGTTTATTCCTGTTAGTGATTCGATTGCGCTAGGAAATGCAGCCGAGGAGTACAACTCTTTAGTAGCTTCAAGTGAAGCTGTAGTTACTAGTTCTATTTAAGTCTCTTATAGATGTATATGGAAGTTACCAGGTTAATAAACGAAGAGGATTTGAGGAAACATTGGGTATATATTAAACTATCATCTCTTAAAAAGATTCTTCTTTGTTATCATCTCTTAAAAAAGAATCTTCTTTGTTGTTTTGGTTCTTCGGTACCATAAGGATTATAGGTACCTTCATGTTGACGATAAGAACTATCATCATTGTCATTATACATCAATTGCTCGTTATGAGAGGAATCTGTTGAGCTTGGTTTATGTTCAGCATAAGATTCATCTTCATCGACAGCATGTTTTTTGTTATATTTCTTAGAAGCACCTTTACCACTAACCACACACATCCAAATAAAACTAATCAATAAACAAGCCACGGCGGCCCACAAGATTCCAAACATCTTGGAACTAACGTTAGCAGTAAACCCAGCATCTCTAAACGCATTTCTACCTTTTACATGAGCAGCAGTAATCAAGGCAGCACCAGCGGCGGTGAACAATAAGGAAATTCCAGCAGCGATGGAACTTAAAATACCAGTAACGAACCCACTAAAACAACACGATATAATGGTTGGAATCAAGGCAAGAATAGCAGTGACAATACCAATTAAAAAGAAGGCATAAGCGAATCTTGATAAATAATAGTAAAGGTTTCTGTTTTTGGAGAATTCTTTAGGGATATCATCTAATGAATCAAAATTATCAACTGGGGAATAAGGATAAGCAGGAGATGAGCTGGTACAGTGATAATTTCTACCATCCTTAACCCCACAAAGGGAGTATAAAGTCCATCTCGATTTATCAGTATCGGTACCAAATTGTCTGGAGTCGACTTCACTCCAGTAAAATTCACCCAAGACCCCTTTGTTATTGGCCCCAACCAAGTTGATGAAAAATAACAACAAAGCAGCACCAACTAGTAAGATGATTGGGATTAAAGTAAATATTCTTCTCAACATTGTAGCAGTGGAATATCAGAATATCAGCAATAAATTACCAAAAAACACAATTAACGGATAAATACAACCTTATATACCAATTTATACCTAAATTACCCATTCATCAGTAATTTTTTTAAAATTGCTTAGCCCATCTCTAAGTCATACCTGAAATTGGATGCAAATTTGAAAATTGAGCCCATTATTCTTTTTCTAAGTATTAAAGAGTGTGCGTAACTCTGCATTGCAATTGTTTATGTTTTAGCCTTGCTAAGTTCCTTTTAAATAAATAGCAATGACCATTGTTTTGTATAAAGAACAACAATGTGGCTGACGATATGCCTTTTTCTTAGGTAAGCAAGCGACATCTTGGCACGCCCGTACACCCGCCTCGGTCCGCCCGCACCGCGCACGCAATGCATCCAATTACACTGCCTAATTAGGATGCAAAACCCCTTGTTGGCCACGCCGGTACACCGCTGCAGCCCAAAAATAAATATCTCAAACTTTGGAAAACATAACCAAGTCTGATGATCTCTGTTACAGAGTAAAAAGGGATAGGAAATTTGATAAGGGAGCTAGAGAAGTAGATCATTTGGATTTCAGTTTTAGGGTTTGAAAAATTTCAAATTGCAATTAAAATTGAAGTTGAAATTAAAACTAAAATTGAAATTGGTTTGGTGAAGGCAAAATTAAGTGGACTGGTATTGAGCTGAAATTCTAGACAGCAACGGGTACCTGACATAAGTTATAAGAGGTATTGCATATGCAAACACAGGGTAGTAGACAATTATAGCTAATTTTCAACCTTTTTTTAAAATTCCAACCTATTTTCTAAAGTTAGATTGAATAGCTCAAGGGCTTGGTATATATTTTGAATCATCCAGAGGCTGAAGCCCAGTAAATGATTTGTTTAAAACTTTAATTTGGTTGGTTTGGAATATTTTTAACTTTAATACCCATTCATCACCAATTGGTATGATCCTGCAAGCCTCCAGTGAGATAATTATGTCATTAGATGGTATAACAGAGTCCATGAGTAAAATTGGAATCGATGTAAAGGGGGATGAGCTGCGAAGGTTGGATATGACCCCCAAAGAACCAATAATGTTGGATGCCAAATATAAACCACTGGATAAATTAATATATGAAGGTGCAAATGGTAAAGTGATAAAAGGATCTAACAAACAAAATAACGATATGATCATTATTAAATACATTAAAACAAGCAATTCGAAAGATTTGAAAGAGTACCAAGAATCAGTATATGAAGAATTTGAAATCTTAAAATCCTTAAAGCATAAAAATGTAATTGAAATATTGGATCTTGTTAAATCCCAAGATTCTGATGAATTAGCATTTATATTACCTTATTGTCCTGAAGGCGATTTATTGGACTTTTTATCATACATTAGAAAGAAAAAAATCAAGATAAATTCAAATTTGAAAGATTCGATTTTCAAACAGATCGTTAAAGGAGTTAAATATTTGCATTCAAATCAAATAATACATCGAGATATTAAGCCTGAAAATCTACTAATCGATTGCAAAGGAAATGTTAAAATCAGTGATTTTGGCTATTGTATTAATTTAGATAATCTTAATGATGATTTCTGGTCCATTGAAAATAAATACCTATTATGTGGGACGAATTCTTTTAAAGCACCTGAGCTTTTCAAGTGTGAAGAGTTGTTAAAAGCCAATGAAGATGTGGAAAAAATTAAAGGAATAATTGACTTTAAGACTCTAGATTATTGGTCTTTGGGTATAACTTATATTCAAATATATTTGATGAAAAAACCTTGGAATATTGCCAATGCTTCTGATTCAAATTTCAAAAGCTTTAAAATTAGTTATCCTGCTTCAGATAATCTAATTAATCGATTAAATGAAGATTTGGACGACAAGAGTATCAATACTAAACTAAATCCATCACTTGAAGTCTTTAAAGACTTACATTATGGTTCCAGGTTTTGCATAATTAAATTATTAAGTCCAAATAATTCGAAACGGTTGACAGTGGAAGAATTGCTAGATTCAAATTGGTTGAAACAAGTTTATGCTGATCAGAAAGAGTTGCTAAACTTGAAAAAGAGCTAATAGTGAATATATGTAACATATGTATAGTATAGTAATACATTTTGGGGCTCACCCACTGAATAGCGGTAGAACAGGGATCCAGCCGTCCAACTATCTAGTCCAGCTTTCTAGAACCTTGGTTGATATTCTAGAAACATAACCTTCCTCTAAGAGTTTCCTCTGGACTCTAAAACTCTACAACTCTAGAACATCAGAACTCTTAAGCCTTTATATAGAGAGCCATTATATAGAGGGCTATTGTACAGTTAATCCCACTTTTAATTCACACCTCTAAAAAATGGATGTCGCATTTAGT